>CAWVOJ010000005.1:4200000-4477725 GCA_963930925.1 Coccomyxa viridis | reverse complement strand
AAACCCTAAACCCAGCTCAATGGAGGCACACTCAGCCTTGTGCTGCCACATCACAAGACTGAGACTAGTCATAATAAGGAGCCAATACAGGTGGCTTTGCCTGAGCAGCTGCACGACCTTGTCATGTGTTTTTTCTGAAGCAGGGACACCATGTGCACTCCCCCAGCTGCCCCTACCTGTTCAGCCTCAAGGGCAAGCCATACAGCTTGTCTAATTTCTCCTACCACTTCAGAAAAATATACAGCAGGGCTGGGGCACCAGCCAGCATCTGCCCACAGAGGCTGAGGCACATCTGGGTGAGCGAGCGCTTTGCAGAGGACAGGGCAACTGGGCCCAATGACAGTGCAGCAGCCAGGATCATGGGCAAAGGTGTTGCCCAGTGGGAGCTCACCTATGACATAGGTGGTGCCCGGAGAGATGCAGTGCACACAGCAGCTTCCATGTTGGCCTGGCGGCAGAGCATGCTGGGCAGGGAGCCCGCAGCATCCTCATGAGCATCTATTTTATTTTGGGACATGAGAATGATGAGACATGTGTACAATATATGTACAACATATTTGGAGAACTCTGGATGACTGTAATGGGCACTTAGAGCCATAGATCAACTCAAATTGTCGATTGCGGAGCGCAACCTGCAGGCACATCAGTGCTCTGGAGTGCTTGTAATCCCTGGAAAGGTCTTGGAAAGCCCACGTGAGACTTTACGTATCATCAAAAGCACACCTGCCAAGTTTCAGCTTGATCCATTGAGTTCTGCATGGTACAAGCTATGCATATGCATCTATGACATGGCGTCGCCATATGTGAGCCAACCACTAAGTGAAACATGCAAATTCGGGAGCCAAGTTGCTGGACTGTGCAGCTGTGCTGTATATATGATGGGCACTCACCATGCCAAGTTTGAGGCTGCACTTTTTTGGGCTCATACATATTTAATCAAGATTTCTGGTGCTAAGGTACCGTCATTGCTTTGTTCGTGCCCTAATGGACTTGCTGCTGGGAATGTGACCGGCCAGAACATCTCTATAAACATGCAGAAGATTACAGGTGAAGAGCTAGCTCGATTTCATACAGAAATGGAACCGGCAGCGTTGACAACATCCCGTAATCTCCCGCCTTCCCGGACTGGGGCTCTCACAGGTGGCCATACCTGCTGCACGGTGGCTCGAAAAATCCGCATTCTTATAAGTAGTACCAGCGGACTCGCACGGACTTAGCCATGCTGTATCAGGGACGCCAGCTCGCTTTGACGATCACGGCTGTACGGGTCACGTGCCACAGACTCACGTGACCCTCCCTGCGGTGTCAGCTCAGGCGCAAAGAGGCCTCAAAGAACTTGATCTTTGCCAGCGCAGCAATACAGAAGTGATATTAAGACTATGAAAGACCCTTGCAAGGTGGCTGGAGCGCTTATGAGGCAAGGACTGTGAGCGCGCCTGTAGATCCTCAACGGTAAGATGTCGGAACTCCCCGAACAAGAACTTTCAGGCTGCTTGTGCTACAGATTCAGACGCAGGAATTTTAAAGAATCTCGAGGGTGTTCCGTCACTGCCTCTGACTCTCTTTGTGTGAAACAGGAAATTCAGGCCACTCACGGGCTTAGTCATGGGTCACAGTGATTGTGCCGTTCGACCCCATCTGGAGCCTTCCAGCCGCACAGCCACACACTAGGGCATCAGAGGCTTCCTGTTCAATCATCATGCAAGCTCCGAAGCGACTAGCTTCGCTCTGTCAAGGTAGGGTTGCCTTGTTAGACCATAATGTGGATGTGGATGTTGGTGACATCAAGGACTTGGTGGCGCTGTTAGTGAGGCATAGGAACAATCACATCGACTGTCAAGGTATAGGAGAGGAGATCAGACGCACAGCACACACACAGCTGGGAGTGCAAGGCACCACACCTCACAAAGACATCCTAGAAGCGCTCTTGTGCATTGTTGATTTGCTTGTGGGAGGCAATGGGAGTGTTGAAGCACTGAGGAATGGCACATCTCGGCTCTATGCCGAGGGTCATCTTCACCCAAGGGCTGCCAGGAGTGGCATCAGAACATACCTAGTGGAGGGCTACATGCGCATGGACTTGGGACAATATGGGCTAGCGCGGCGTCGCATAAGCGTGTCTATGCATCGCATCATGTGTTGATTGAGGTGGGGCAACCCCTGAGATGGCAGCGCTGTTGTATGCCATGACATTGCATGCCCCCGTAGAGATTGCGTGGGGCTAGCATGCCTCAGATGGGACACCGTTGCCGCCAATGCGCATGACCGTGCGCGCAAGGGTGCCCTGAGGCGCGCCAGGCAAGGGCGAGCGGCACCGGGCGTCGCGCGAGAGAGTGAGCGCTCTCTACATGGCACCGGGTATAACGTGGTATGGGTGCATGTACGGTGTTGCTGTTTGCAGGCCATTTCAGTGTAGGGAGGTCCCCTAAGATGGCTCATTGGAAAGCCATGCCTGTCAGCTTGCTGACCATAGTTGGATATTAGCTAAAAGGTTGGTTGCATGAGCTGCTATGGCAATGACTTGATGCCTTTTTGGGCCCAGAATGTGGGCAGGCTGGGCACATTCTGCCCTGTCTGGATAGTGCCCAGGCAGTTGCTGAGTGAGCTGAAGACATGTACAGAAAGCTGATGCAGAGAGCAGTCTCCAGCATTTTTTTGGAGCATTTGTAGGCTGTGTTATGATGATGCAAGTGCAGAAATAGTACAGGCACCTTGGTGCAGGAATTCCTGAAAGTGTCTCATCTTGAGGTGAAATTATCTCAAGCTTGCCCTGGTCTCCTGGGGCATGCCTGGTCACCATGGATAGACATTGAAGAGTAGGCCACGATGGTGCAGACGAATTTGGTGCAGCTTCAGTATTGGCTCCAGGAAGGCCTGAGAGGTGCAGGTGCTGGGCAGTTTGTGGGCACAGCACTGGGCTGTTCAGGGTGCCTGGTGCAGGAGCCAGTATTGGTGCCTTACAGGACCAGTCTGCAGCTTTCTTTGGTCTCATAGGCTTGTAGACTCAACTCAGCACCTGCTCCACTTGAGAGCATGTCAGTTGGTGCCCTGGTGCTATTTTGAGCTCAGTTTTAGTGAGGGTGTAGGTAGCCACCTTGCAGGAATTCAGTCACCATGGGGTCAAGGCTCCCTGGGGCCATATCTACTCAGCCAGTGGGTCATTTCTGGATATAAAAATACCCAGGGAATCCTCTCTTGAAGCAGAACTCAGATGTGGGCTCAGTTTGTGCAGGCACTCCCTGCCTGCTGTGCAGTGGCCTGATCAGGACACAGCCAGCACTTTTCTGGCCATGGGTGCCTCAGTTGTGGAAAATAGTTGCAAGGTCATTAGGCACTCAAGGCATGCATAGATAGCATCTCTGTGATGTTATGCAACACTCTGGGAGTCCCAAACCAGGGCCACAGTGGCTGCCATGGTGTGCATGAGGACTTGGGCATGAGCGACTTCAAACTGAAAAATGTGGCAAGTAGGGTGCCTTGCCCAAGGGTGCAAGGGGAGTGCTTGGGGGCCAGAGTTAAGCTTCCCAGAGGTGCCAGAGCATGCTGAGCCCTTGGGGCATGCATTTCTGACACTCTTGGCTGATGTGGGGTGCATGTGTGTAGGGGCAAGGGAGGTGATACCCAAGAGGAGGGCCCACAAGGAGAGCGAGAGCACTGTGGAGCATCAAGAAGAGTTAGTAGCACACAGCCATGGGTCAAGAAGGAGTGCAAGGATCCATGCAAGCAGTGAGTTGCTGAGACATGCTTAGTGGTTGCCAAGTGCTTGCCAAGTCAGATGTGGGTCAAACAAGCCATGGGAGGCATGCAATGAGAACGTGCTCTTCTATGCATGTAGACCATAAGGTAGGCATGCCTTGGGGTGGGTGCTGGAGGCTTGGATGCATGTTCCCAAGTGTGTGAAGGCCATAGAGCTGCTTTGCAACCTAAAAGAAAACCACCTGTGCCACCATTGCCGCCTGTGCCTCCGGAGTTGCCCGCACGAAATTCTGTATAAGGTAGAGGGCTCTTTTTCTGGTGGCAAACATCCACTCGAACTGCACATATTTGTGAGCATGGTAGATAATGACATGCTCCATGTCAAATTGAGTGATATGCGCAGAGTTGTGGGTCTTTCTTGAGCGCTTGGCGCAATACCTGTGCCTCCGGTGGAGCCCGTGCCACCATTACCGCCTACAATGCAATTTCTGTTCATAGGGTGAAACCATATTCTTTGTTGGTCTACACCATCATTTGATGTGACATTGCCCGTTTTATGATCAGAATCCTGAGCTAGCAAATCACGAGCTAGCCAAACAATTTTAAGTGTCATTGCAAGCTCCAATGAACCACATTATTTGAATTTTGAAATGGACAAGAAGCAATGCATGGCCCGCTTGCACAATGTGCCCTACATTGCCCATTACCAAGTCTCGTCTCTTCTATACATGGCAATGGCGGAATCGCAATCAGTCTATTTCGGGTGGCTATGCAAATGTAAAACAAGTGCTTGGCAGTTGCCGGTGTTGCCGGTGCCGCCGGTGTTGCCAACGCCGCCTGCAACACGCCAGCATTCTCCTCTTGTAGCTTAATCAACTTTGTCTACTCGCGCATGGAAAATGAGATTGGACTACATCCGGTGAGGGGTGCAAAGCTCTCACCTGTACCTCCAATATCACCCGTGCTTCCGGTACCGCCTGCGCCATATTATACACTCCATCTGACGGGTGACGCAAAACATCATGATATCTACTGCTTGGGCGACAGTGCACTAAGAGGTGAGACAATTCTTATAGGTGCGGTGATGATGTGTACGATGCATGTATGCGCCAACAAAGGTATGTTGCGGTGGAGTTTTGCAAAATGCAATGCATCATGGCATGCTTTCAACCTGTGGTTCCCATGTAGCCTGTGCCTCCAGTGCCGCCTGCAACGCTTAATTATTTAGAGGTAGTCTGGTGACGTTGTTTAGCTTAATCGGGCCGCATTTTGCGCAATTACGAATATGCATGTGCATGGGTTTACCCGTGTTTCCGGTGTTTCCGGCAGTTCCAGTATTGCCACGACTTCCAATGCCACCTGCAATACGTGATGTGGATGTAACATACATGCCAAATCGGTCTAGCATACCATTGACCTTTCAGCAAACGTCGATGCATCAAGTTCTTGCTTTTGCACGTCAAGGATTTTCACAAGCACAACAATGATAACACCCAGAACTCTGAATCCAATGGCATTACAAGAGGATGGACAAGAGGCCAGACCTGTAGGCCCTGTGGTGCTTGTGCTACCGGTGTTGCCTGTGTTTCCTGTGCTTCCTAGAGCATACAATACAAGTCTCACATCTTTGAATGCGTGTATAGTCATAGCACCCATTGCAGATGCGGACAAGCATGAAGGATGATAAAATCCGCCAACGTGACCATGGACACACGCTCATGACAAAGAGCACTAGGCTCACATCACCATATAGATTACCTGTGCCTCCCGTTGTGCCAACCTCCTGTACCTCTGGAAGCACCTTCACGCCAAATTGGCAGCTCATGCTTTGATGTAAAACGTCCCACCCTGTTGCACCTAGGGGGAACGTTACACTTATAGCAAGAAATAACGACGCGTAAGGTGTCATATGACATTGTAATAATAGCGCTCCCCCTAAACAGCTGTTTTTGACACCAAAAGGGCCTTGACGTCATTACAGCCAGGTATGGGTGCCACAGGCGAAATATCTGGGAAAATGGGCCTCGATCATGGTGATATCCCCTATTTGGTGGGGTAAAACTACCTTAGCCACACCCACAAGTGACCAATGCAGCCAATATTGAGACAACAAAAGGGCAAGGTCTATCTAGGCAGGCCCTATTTGAGCAATGCTGACATGGCAGAGTCACCAAAAGGTGCCAACTTTGGCAATAGGTGGGTGTCTATACCATATCAAGCACCCACAGCTGCCAACATGGCAATCAGCAGGCCCTAGAGCCCCTAGCTAAAATTTACAGTGGGCAAGGGTGTAATATGACGCCTTACATGTAATGGCGTCAGATACACTATCATTCCGACACCAAATCTCAGATCGTGGTGAGAACCCTAGTTGCACCAAGGCGGTAAGCTATCCGATATATGAGTCATATAGAAGGCACTACTGTGAGCACGTCAAAAGTGAGGAGTGCGTGGGCAGACCTCTGCCGCCAGTGCTACCGCTTCCTCCGGAATTGCCAGTGCCTCCAGTACTGCCTACATAACATGGCACAACTTCAGCCCACATGTTGCTATATCCGATAATTATTGCATTGGTGCAAATATGCCATGGTACTCCCAAGTTCGCTTATTGGTTTTCCAATGAATGGACATCATCCTCCGTCCTTACAGATAGGTATGATGCGTACACCCCTTGCACACAAACGTCCACGTTGCCGTTTGCAAAGCAACGTCAGCCCCTTACCTGTGCCTCCATTGCGGCCGGCAACCCCAGTGCCGCCGGTGCCTCCTATCATACCTGTGATACAAGAAGTATGAGCTCTATCTCACTCACAACTCGGATTGGATTTGTGCAGAAAGGCATTTGCAGCTATCGCGAGTACTCGCTGGTGTACCCAGGGGGGCCCGTGGTACCATTGATTCCATTAAGGCCATTTGTACCATTGTATCCCTACAAGAGCGCCGCTCCACAATAATTATAAGTTGGACAAAGAGAAGGCAGCAGGCAACGCACACTTTTCATGTACGTCATGTGGGATGAAGCAATTAGGGTGTGTGGCACTCACCGGGGTCAGCTTGTTGACTTGAAGGATGACATTGTTCAGAAGAGCCTCATCTTTTACATTCTCAGCTTGAAGGTCGGTAACCTCGGCTTGAAGTGCGGCATCTCCATAGTGAAAATCTGCCTTACTGGCCGGCAGTATGTTGTCAAGTGTACCGAATGGCCTGCTGTTGAGGCTTCCGAGCAAACTGCCAGAGCTCTTGAACCACCTGGCACCATGCAAGGCTACAACCCATCAGATTGAAGGACGCCTAGCGGGCCCAATGTAAGCGTCCGTTGGTGACAATCTCTGATGTTTTTGTCTACCGGCTACCTACCTGAGCCCGCAGCAGCTGCTAGCTCTAGCGAGCAAACTAGCATGATCGCGAACAGCCGACCAACGCGGATACCGACTCGGACTCTGCACACACAAGAATGCAATTTGCACGTCTGTACTACCAGTTCCCGCCACTCGCAAACGGCGCAATACAGTGTTGTGGTCGGCACTTAAACGGACGACGGAGGCTCGAGTTACATCGAGACTAGGCGGGTCGCACCAATTATCAGCGGAGAAGAATCGCTTCGGACGCTTCAAAAACTTCAAGCCACACCTTGTAACATAGAGACCGCGTTCAGCACAGGAGCATGAAATCACCTCTCGTGTGAGCTGATCATTGCGTCTATGCTCTGTGAGCCTTAGCCGCCTCTCAGCAGAGTAGTTGTCGAATGAGCGACCCTTGAGCCTGTCGTTGCAACCCGGGCAGCACCAGGCCCGAGGACCTGCAGCGAACATGACTCCGGTAAGCATGACTTGTGGGTCACAGATGTCACAGTTACGCGAGGCAAACGTACAGGAGGATTCCAATAACTGAAATTCCAGATACTGACGAAGGCTACCCGTACAGGCTGTTCGCACTGTAAGTGGCACAAACCTCACCATTGACTTCAATGACAAGCCATTGTGACCGCTGTAGGAGCATGCAGGTCCTTCACAAGCATTTCTGTCCGTCAGTACAGAGGAGAGGGAATCTGCATTCAAGCGTAGGGTTTCTTCCAACATTCCCATAACCTCCTGTGCTGACTCTTCCTTGCCCTGCTTGGCAGTTGCCCAACAAATGGAAGCTGCTCAACAAAGATGGCCAGTGGCGCTGCGTGCGTGCCCTGCCCCGGGAACTGCACCAATGCAGAGCGCAGGGATTCCTTTCAGCAATGCCTGTGCCCAGTGACGAGCTGACATGGCTGCCAATCGCGCACAGCCTCTTCTCCAAAAGGGATCTGCAGCAGCTTTCCCTGAAGAAGGTGAGAGCATAGTTCGGTGGTCAGGTGTTGAATTATTGAGCAGTCCAGCAGTCCTGATGTTTCATCGGGATTGCAGGCAGTCCGACTCCTGTGCAGAAAGGGCGCGAAGAAATTTGGGGTACAGCAGTCTGATGGAGACCTCCAAAACGCGATTGATGCGTTCATCCGAGCTGCGAGGTGGAGAGCTTGTGATGTGATCATGCTGTTGTCAAATGCCTTGATGGAGACTCAGTCTGAGCTTGTGAAGTGATGGAGCCACTTCAGCTTGATCTGCCTGCTGCAGGTTGTCAGGGTCTCTCGTGCTCAATGCGGGCTGTGTCCGAATGCCAGGTGCTAAGCAAACTGATAGGGAAATCAGTGGACAAGGTATTCAGCTACAATTCTGATCAAGAAGTGCTGCATGTGTGTTTGGATATGCGCATCACAGTATGGGTGCATCCCTTGCATCATGGGACAGCTAGCATTCTGAGCTCCAAGTTGCTGCATGCAGACGCGGATCCTGCAGAACGTAAGGGCAGGCCCGCTACCAAGATTTTGTTATCGTCGGCAGCATTGGCTGATCTACCAAAACAGCATGCCGTCCCAAAGAAAAAGGGAAGGCCACCTGCAGCACTTGGGGACAGCAGAGCATCTGGAGGACCACACAGCAAGTCTCTGGCACCTGTGCCTCTCAATGGTCCAGTCAGGGAGACCCCTCGCAGCTCAGAGAAGCATCTACGGATAGCCTCTGCAACTGAGCCACAAGGCAAGCATGGCGAGCAGCAGCCTGCAGATGAAGCACTGCAAGCAAAGCGGCGGAAGCTCAGCAAGAAGGCCAGAGAGCTTGCACCAGGCAGCCTCACAGGTGGCAGAGCGGACGGCAGTCATGCGGAAAGCATGCCAGGCATCCCTGCCTCCGGCGCGGCGGAGATGACTTGGAAGCAGCTGGACAAGCGCATGGACGTCAAGCGCGGCCGGTTTTCTGAGAGCGAGAAGGAGACACTCCTGCATGCCATCAAGGTGGGCTCTGCCGTGACTGCAGTGCGTCAGCACCCTTGCAGCCCCGGTGTTGCCACCATCCCACACCCCTTCACCAGGTGGTCTTTGTAGTAGGTGGTGTATGGCGGGTGCTCCCTCTTTGCTGAGACACTGACACAGGGCAGATGTGTACGTGCAGGACTATGCCAGAGCACACAATCTCAGTGACACCAATCTCTCATGGATATACAATACCAGAAACAATCTGGGGAATGACCTGACGGCAGAGGACCGCGTGCAGCGGAAGAGCGCCTGGTCTGTCATTGCGCAGACGCTGCCGCACAGGACCCCCAAGTCTGTCTGGGCATTCGCCACACGAGTGCTTCATGAGGGCAACTACCTGGTGCGCAACTGCATTGTCATGTCCATGTATGGCTCACTCGGGGTTGCCTGACTGTGCTGCAACCGCCCTGCCCGTGACCACACATTCCCCTGCACAAGTGAACATGTGCAGAGGGCATGGAGTGAAACCAGATTCCCCTCCCAAGGTGCGCTTGATTTGGCAGGGCAAGTGGTCTGCAGAGGACACGGCAAAGCTGCTGCAGCTACACGCTGAGAGGGGCAACAAGTGGAAGGAGATTGGGGCAGCCCTGGGCCGGCACCCAGAGAATTGCCGTCACAAGCACCGGGATCTGCTCCTGGGAGAGGCCGAGCGGAAGGGCAAGTGGAGCCGTGAGGAGGAAGCCAAGCTTCTTGACCTGGTCACCAGCTACATTGAGGAGAGGCCGGTGGGGCACACTCTGTGAACCGCTCCTGGAATCCATGCACTTCTTAACGTGCATCACCATCAGTTGTCTACGTACCTTTAGAGGAGTGAAAACGTTTCAGATGCCTGCCAACTGCAGCCTCTTGCTATGCAGGAGCCAGACATCAACAGCGGCCGAGTCCTGATAGATGCTGTCAACTGGGATGTGGTCTCGCAGCTGCACGGCACCCGTGCCCCCAAAGCATGCCGCCAGAAGTGGTACGACAACCTGGCGCCTTCCATGGTCACCAGAGGTGGTCCTCTCCCCGCTCGATTGCGCAAGTATGCACCACTCGGACTCCCCATGAGGACTATGAAGGACTTTTGCAGATTGCTTTGTCTGCTTTGTGCTATTATAGCATGTCCTGCACGTCTTGACACGATGGGCCATCATATGTGAGGAAGCTCACTCACACAGCCCATCATGCACTTTGTCGGTGGTTTTATGGCTGGCATGCTGCCCTGCCATACACTCATCTGTGTGCAGAGCATAAGCTGAACATGCCCTCCCTTGTTTCCACAGGCGATTGGGGAATTGGGGATGACAGGAGGCTGCTGAAGGCCCTGTACAGGGCAGGCCATGCCAGGGAGTGGCAGGTGGACTGGGGCGCTGCGGTTCCCGAGCGCAGCGCCGTGGCGGCGAAGCGCCGCTGGCGCCTCATGCTCAAGTCAGTGCCTGCGTACCAGGAGAAGGAGTTTACCGACATTGTGGAGGAGCTGGTCTCCGCGCACCTCCCTGCCCTCATGGATAAGGCAGCGCGGGGCCAAGCGGCAGGCACAAGTGCAGCAGATGGGCAGGCAGCATCTGGGTAGCAGTGGTGCGCTTCGTGCAGGGAGCCCAATCTCCTTGTCCTGGTACAGGCAGGTTTGTGCTCAACTTCTTTCATGGAACCAAAGCTACCTCATGCTCTTGCATGCGATTTTTGCCATTCATCAGGACAAAGGGAAGATTTGCAGTATGCAAGGGAGATCCTACGAGCCATTGCTGAGCGTTGCAGTACGAGCTAACCTCAGATCACTTTTTCTGAGTCACAGCATGCTTTTGCAGACATTGGGTTGCTGCCGTTGTGGCATGACATATGGAGCATCTTAGAGGTGAGGGGACTCAAGGATGAGGTCTATGGCTTTCAAGGCGCCATTCATGGCGCCTCTCATGGAATTTTAGGTGAGTGATCCTTTCTCCTTATCTGTGCTTTCCCATACCCTCTCCTCTGAGTATGTGCATAGCAGCAAGCTTGTGGTGCCTCATCAAGTTGCTGTTCGTGACTAGAAGGAATGCTGCATATGGCTCCAGTCTGTACATCTGTGCGATGAGCCAATTTGCAACTTTTCAGCACGGAGATCAATCGCAACCTCAGCAGACAGTCACTAGCCTGCATTGCCTGGCAGGTCAGCTGGCCATGTACTCTAGATACCCTAGATGTCTAGGGCTCAGCTCTGCACACATGAGACTGCCCGGAAGCCCTCACCTCTGCCCGCAGGGACTGAGGAGACCACTAGCTGCAGGAGATTTGTATGGGGCAGGCCACAGCATGGAGCTTCAGGTGGACTGAGCGGCTGCTGTTGCAAGGCCGCATTGCAGGCAATAAAGCAAATCGGTGGTGTGGTATGTGTGAGCGTTTCAGGGTGTTGCGATGTGAGATGGAAACAGAATGATCTAGATCTGACTTCAATTGAGTGCTGTTCATCAAAATTATCAGCATGCTGCGCACCTGTGACAATTGTCATCTTGAGGAGTCACTGCTCCAAGCATACATTATGATCAGCAATAATTGGCTGTAATATTGAGGTCATTTGATCATATCAGATTCCATGAAGATCAGACCACTTACTTCCGCACCATAGTACTAAGTGGCGTGTGTTCACCTCAACCCTTCATCTGAACATTTTCGAGCACATTTGAATGCACATGTTTGCAATGCTAGCAGCGCTCCCGCATTACAAGCGTGCTTCAATTTGCCTACAATGTTAAGCTTGATATCTCAGAACACTGACAACGGTCCGTGTCTGACACATACCCACTCAGGGCCACGAGTGCCTTTACTTGATAGATTGTTCCATGCGCAAAAATGTACATGGTCGCAAGCTTCCAAGAAGCGACGCAGAGTCCATGGATGCATGATCATGAATGCTGCAACCTTGTCTGCCAGACAATGTCTGGTACCAGCTGAAGAGCTGTGGCAGCAAATGAGCTGCACATCTTCATGGCACCTATGACCCAAAAGACTGACTGACTCACTGAGTCCTTCATTCAGGAGTTTGTTCAACTTGAGCACCTCGTACGTTGGCTGTGTTCTGCCGGTTATCAGTATTAAAAATGCTTGCGCTGGCAAGCTCTCGGCTTCTGGCTTGGGACCTCCATGGAGGCATCATATTTCAGTCTTTGCACCACATCAATTCGCAGTGGGTCCGGCCTTGCAATCTCTTCTCAGTAGTCAAACTCCAGGCGCTGCATGCTGTGGTCGGTAGGCAGATGCCCCAGGCTCCTCTTGGATTCGCGGTCACTGATCAGCGCCAGCTGCTCCTTGCGCTGGGCTGCGTCCTTGACCGCCCCCGGCCTGCCGTGGCCTGCACCACCAGCACATCTGTCAGACACGCGGCAAAACACCTGAAGGGCAAGTTGATGAATGCGGTGGCTGAGCCTTCCCCGCCAGTTGCCCTCAGTTTGTGATCATAAAATCACTTGCTGCACCTGATTGGCACAGGCCATGCGGTTTCTTGTTTTGCTACTGTTCTGGGACCAAGGATTTGGGCACCAGATAAACACAACTTAGCACCACATGGCTTTTGCTGGGACGCACCAGGCAGCAGCATGAGCCAGTCGTAGTCTGCCAGCTTTGTGCAGCTCTCCACCTGCTTGTCGACACGCCACCCTGCACATGCATATTGTTAGCATTCTCACATGCCCACGTCAGTCTGAGTGGTTACGCTTGAATGTGCAGGGCAGTTGCTAGCACTTCCGCAAAAACATACTAAAGCGGCCATTGAGGAGCAATGGCAGGCAGGAAGGGTGACGTACAGTTGAAGTTGCGAGAGATGCCCAGGAAGCCGTCATCATTGGGCTCGAAGCGGGCGTTCCACTCAGCAACTGAGTCCGCAGCAAGGTGGTCGCCTGAGAAGAGAACCTGTCCAAAAACAGCTGAAATCGTTGCTGGCATGCACACTTTCCACATGTCAATCAGGAGAAGGACCCGCAGCATCCAATGGTCATCCGAGGGTCAGGGCCATCAGGAGAGCCCCTCTGACGGACGCTGTGCTTTTCCTCCAGCAGAGAAGAGCCTGGCATACCTTCTGGGGCTTGTACAGCAGAACGCAGTGCGCCTCAGTATGGCCGGGGGTGAAGATGATCTGGCAGTCCTCAGAGCCATCAGGCAGGCTCCAGGGGCCCTCGCCCTCCAGCTTATGCTCCACCTCACTGCATACAACAGAGCGCCTCTCAGCATGCCACCTCCTTCATGGTACCTGATGGATGCCCTGGCAGTGGTCCAAAGCTCTTGAAGAGCAATCCTGGCAGAGCAAGCCGTGAGCCTCTCTGCAGCAACTGATCCTGCCCATGGACCATATCACTTGGCGGAATGGTGTGCGTCTCTGAAAGAGACACAGTGTTGCCTTTGACGTCAGGGTTTAAGCTTGTAATTTGTCGGGTACGGTAATCACAACTCACTCTGTCTTTTGCTTCTCATTTGTCTCAGCCTGGTGCATGATGCGCTCTGCGCCCAGAGCTGAGGCCCACTTGTAGTGCGCTGCCACGTCATCTCTGTGCGTCAGAAAGATGTACTTTGCTCCCCCAAGCTCCTGCAGATAGGGGAGAGATCAGAGACCCAGATCCAGGTCCATGCAGTACCCTCTCCCGTGCTGCCTGGCAACACAGGACTGATGCATGTGGAATGCTGAACAGTGTCTCATCATGTGAAGGGCGCAATACCTGCCAGAGAGCACAGAGGTGATAACAGATGCGCAGCACCGTATCTAATGACCACTCTGGCTCCCTGCTTGAGATTGTCTGAGGTGGCCATAACGACATTCGGGCATCTGTGAGTGTACTGGCTGGCTGTGCAGCAGACCTTGATGCGGTTGACCAGCTTGGGCACATAGCGGGGCACATCCACCAGGATGTTGCCCTCTGGCCGCTTGATGAGGTAGCTGGCGCAGCCAAAGCTCAGCTCTGCATACACTCAGCTGAGTTCCACCTGGGCTGTTGATGCAGGTGGTGTCTGCTCTGGTGACACAGGTGTCGGGAGAAGTACAGCCTCTTGGAGTCTGAGAACATGTGCATACACCACACAAGCATGGCTCCATGCATTGGAAGAGCAAAGATCACGGACAATGCTTCAGACTGACGTTGCGCACCATCATGGAAACCACAGTGATAGCAGTTCTCGGTGCCCTGGATGAGCCGGGGGAAGCTCTCCTCAGCCGCGCGCTGCTCTGCCTTGGCGTCAGAAGGGCCGTGAATGGAGTACCTGCACCATGCTAGGAGATCTGCAGGCACAGACCACTTGCAAGTGTGCGAAGCCAACATATCTGCTCTGGGATCTTGTCATGCCATCCTGTAGAGCGTCTTGACAGACAGAAGCCTGGTGCTTACGTGGGGCAACTCAGAAGCGCCCGGAAGGCTTCGATGCGTTCGTCCTCGGTCTCTGGCTGACGCACCACGGCTGACTGTTGATTTTTGCGCTTGTAGAACTCAGGAGCCATCCACCGACATGTATCGCAATCTGTACAAGACTAGAAAGATGAGAATGAATCATCACGTGAGACAATATACCAAGCTGCATCGCGCGGATGCAGCATGTGCATGCCTTCCCAAGTCCTGGGCTAAATCCTTGTCGTCAAGCTGTCCGGCCAACGCGTCAGCCAAGGCCGGAAAAAATGTTGAGGTACCGTACCGATGCAGGTATGATCCACGAAGAACCCCTTTTCCGCGTCAACGTTTTCGTTCCTGGGCTTGCGTAGTTCCTTCTTGGACACCGGAGGTTCCTGGACCGCTGCTGAGACCCGCTGACGAAGCTTTCTGTTGCTTGGTAGTGCTTTCACAGCTATCGTGCTCCCGACGACCACACTTCGTCCGGAGAGAAAGGTTGAAGCCATTTCAGTACTCATGTTACAACGGTATTGCTCCGGGAGTTTGGCTAGCGGTGGAATCGGACTTTCAACGAGTCTGAATACACCAGTGTTCTACGTGACGTACACGACGCTGCTCTTGTGTAAGGCTCTGTTTCGCGTAACCACTACGCGAAGAAGCTAAGGTGAGGAGAGAGAGAAGCTGCCTGCAAGGCCCAATTTGGCTCCTGCAAAACCTCGAAACCCTGCAAGACGAATTCAAAGCACACAAGCTGCCAGGCTAGGACTGGAGCGTCATCAGTTGCCTGACACAAGCACCTGAAATTTGCGGCTGTACTCTGCATCGGATGGCATCGCCTTTATACGGCGCCCTGGCTGGCACCCTTTAGCAGAGGCACCAGCCAAAGCTTTCCCAGGAATGATTCCACTGCTTATATTCGCCGCTGGAGCGGCTGCTCTGGAGATCAAGCGGCTGGCGAACAGACCCCAGGGTGCCGAGCAAACGGAGGCCTTGCTCGAAAGAGAGAGGCACCTGCATCAGGTCCTGCAGGTAGTGTTGCAAGCTGTTCTGGCTGCCCGCGTCCTGCTTCACCTTTCTGCATGCACATCCCCATGACATATTAACCCTCCAGATGACCTGGCTGTCCCATCGATGGCCGCCCAGCATGGTCATTCAGCTGCTTGCAGTCAGGATGCACCTGGATACCCGTCGTTTGCACACAAATCAAATGTTTCTGAACCGACAACACTGCATATCTCGCATTACTGCATTCAAGCAGCATGTTAACGCTCTAGCTGCACGATCAGGTGAGCAAGAGCTGCTGCCGATGTGCCCCATGACTGTGCGGCATGGCTCTGCCCTGACAATGGACATGTGTGCTCAGGAACTTCGCGAAGAGCTAGAGAAAGAGAGGGAGGAGCATGCAGCAGCCGCTGCTAAGGGAGTTGAGCTGCAGCAGCAGACAGAGCAGCTCACGGACCAGAAGAAGGTACTGGAGGAGATCCAAAAGGAGCTGAACTGCGAGAACGCTGAGCTGCGCCAGCGCGCTGAAGCGCTGGCTGACAGCGCGGAGATGCTATTGTCTGAGAAGCACAACGTTCAAAATGAGGTGGACCAATCTCCACAGCACGCTGATCAGTGTGTCAATCCTGGTGAGGAGGCGAAGGGTAGACCTGCGTGCAGAAGTTGAAGCATTGATGTCTTTGAGGAGCGCTTGACCCTCAATCCAGAAGATATCAAGCACATAATTTCAACACCACAGGGCCAGAATGTTGTGGCGTGGATGCAGATCATGAAGGGCATTTTCTTGTGTCTGCACAGCTGGAGAGCTTGCAGGCGGAGGGCGAGGCGGATGCAGCCAAGCGCAGGAAGCAGGAGGAGGAGCTGCGGCAGGATGTTGCTGAGGCGCTCGAGGGCTTTGGCGCCGGTGAGCTGGACGCGGAGGGCCTGCTCGCGGAGCTGCGCTACCTGGGCATTGATGTGGAATGCTCCGCCGAGCAGCTTACCCTGTTGTCAAGGTGTGGCATGGGAAATCTGTAGTAGCCATGTGCTTGTTGCGAGGTCAGCCATAGTCAGCAGCACAGCTCGCCATGGGACGCACCAGCATGCACTTGCAGTGGGGTAAATCGCCACGCACATGCGACCGTCAGACCCCATGTAAGACTCCCTGCCGCTTTGGTCCATGCAGCCTGACAAGACATTGTAGGCTCCAAGCATGTTGCAGGCCGCATGCTGCAGCAGACCTGACCAGGATATGTCCTGGTTTGCAGGACTGGATACAGCACCTCAGAGGGAGAGCAGACACCAGACTGGAGACAGTCGGTGCGCCACCCTCTACAAATTGGCCTTATTGTAGACGCTGCTCAACCTTTACGTATCTGCATTTATATCTCCTTCGTCACTCAATCCATGGCAATGGGACCCATATGACAGAGCACTGTGATAGAGTGCAGGCCCGGCTGCTGTGTGGAAACTCAGAGCAGATCACAAAGTTGATTTCCTCCGGCACCTCAGCACCCCCTACATCAATTGACAGGTGAGAAGCCCACTGCCAGCCCAGAGATTTCGTACGCTCAGCTACATGTTTTGCACTAGATCCTCTGGCACTCAGCGAATGTCTAAGAACTTAGTAGAGGAGGCTTACATGGCAGATGACCCTGAAACCTTCCAGCACTGATGCAGGGCTGCATCCGCCATGCGAGTGCTGTCCATGACGCCCAGAGAGGCCTCTGTGGGCACACCGCGCCTGGGCCTGACTGGTGGCATTTCCTCAGCAGCCGTGGCTGCCCTCACGCCCCGCTTCTTTGCCGCTAGGGAGCCCCAGGCAAGCTGCTGTAGTTGCATGGGCATACCAAACAAGCTATGTGGGGTATTGTGATGGAATAGCCATTACCTGTTTGCCACCAGCAAATGCGCTCGAAACATGCTGGAAGTTCGTTCACCGGTGCAATGCTCCAATGCATATGCCCATCAATAGACAATTTAGACCATGTAGAGTCTGTTGAAGGTGTTCTGGGAACCCTGTGGGCAGAAAGTGGTGTAAAGCCCCGTTGATGGCCACAGGGTCCGTCAAAGGAGGCAACGACGCACGCAAGGATAGAGCAGCTGAAGGAGAACTTGCGCCCTGCCGCTTACAATGTGGATGCACAGGCCTTGCACTTCACCAAGACCGCCAAGGTGCTGCAGCTGCTTTTCAGACCTTGCAACACCCATGACCTCCCTCTGGAAGCCGCGCGATAGTGTTCCACCACTTGCAAATAAGCCGTCCTGGCACCTGTGGAATTTCTCAACTTATGCGGGCAGGTTTCTGTGTCATGGCAAGAGGTCCATGCATGCATGTGCATTCGGCAAGCACCAGCAGTGCACACGCAGGTTGCAGCTAGGTGGCCCTACCTCTCACTTGCAAGATCATCCTCTTGAGGCATCGGCTGTCTGTACAGGCTGCTCCCGGAAACCGGCCGCCCGCGGTGCCCAAGCTGGGCCTCAATGTTGCGCTGGGCAACTCGAGCATCCCAACGGGGGAGCCTGCGAGTCTGGCGTCATATGCCTTCCCATCCGATGTGGAGTCCGCACATCCGTCCACTGATATCATTCACAGGCCTTAAAAGCTCCTCCCGTCTGCAGCAGATCGGGAGAAACTTGATCACCCAATGCGCGCTCTTCATGCACCAGCCATCATCACAGCAGACCAGGTCCAGCACAACTATGAGCAAGTTGTTGTTGTGGTGGTTAATGTTGGAGGAGCGAGGTACATGAAATGGTGCCGTGCTTATCTGATAAGGCTTCCATCAGACAAGCCAAGCAGCCCGGACAGGTCAGGAAATGGCGCGCACGCATAGTCTATGCAGGGAGCAGATCAGCTCTAGCGCTAGGTCATACATATGCGCCATGATAAAGGACTGATCCTCACTAGATGTCTCTCATGATCATCAGTGGTTTAGGCGGGCATACTGACAATAGACGGATTGATACATCACTGAGCTCTTGCGGGAACAATGGTGCTTAGTTTGATGGACATTATTGTGCAGTTTGGAGAGAAGGATCACCTAGCTTGGCATGCAGCTACAAAACCACATGTAAGGCCACTTCAGAAGTAATTATTTATAAGCTTCTCCTCCAGAAAGGTCGCAAAGCATCACATTCCTATGCTTATGATAATCCAACCATTATATACCACCTCCACCATGACGTGATGATATGGATGGGACATGTATTACAACATGCGTTGGCCAACAGGAACGGCAATCATAGGGCCACCATCGGCGATGGTCCATCGCCCTCAAAGAATTGCAGGCATGCTACTAAGCGCATGCCATGGGTCCACTCATGAGGCTGCAGCGGCCAGCGGCAGCTCTGATGACTCATAATCTAATGCTATCTTGAATATTTCATCATAGCGGTCCACAAAATGGACCTCGAAGCCTGCCTTGGTCTCATCTGCAACATGCATACACATGATGGATCAGCTCAGACAGCTGGGCTTAAATCAGTACATGGAACATGAATGCCTCAAGAGCACACCCACTCATGTAGACTGCAGTTGCCTAGTCTAGATTGTCGGTGGATTGGGAGGTGGCATCCACATATCATACAAGTTGGGGGGACAGCTTTGCGGCGTTTGCCAAATACTCTATGCCTAACAAATGGAATGTGTCAGCCGCCGTGCATCATAATATGGAAGGGTGCAACTGACCTGAAAGTTCCTCGAAGTCATGCTGATTCGCTCTTGGGAAGATCAGCGTCTTTACGCCACTGCGCCTAGCTGCAATGGTTTTCTCCTTGACCCCTCCAATGGGCAGCACACGCCCCGTCAATGTCACCTCCCCTGCAAACGAAACGCACATGTCATCTTGCAAGCAAATGAGGTGTGACGTGTAAGGCATAGCTATAGTGCTCCTGACTGCCCACCAGATAGGCATTCTTGAGTCAGCTGTAATACCAGGGAGATCGTGCAGAAAGTGGTGACTTTTGCACGGGCGTGCAAATGCGAGCTTGCCTGTCATTGCCAGATCAGGTCGCACAGGGCGGTCCAGGGCCAGCGAGAGCAGCGCAGTGATGACTGTGCAGCCGGCAGATGGCCCGTCCTTGGGCGTGGAGCCCGCCGGCACATGCACGTGGATGGACGACTCCGCAAAGAAGTTGGCCGGCACCCCGATGCGCGCGGCCTGCGTTCTGGCAAACGTGTGCGCGATGCTGGCGCTCTCCTTCATCACATCTCCCAGCTGACCTGCAGCAGAGCTCACCTGCCTGGTCGGGACTCTGGAGTGAACCCAAAGCCTGCTGATAGCTTCCCCTTGAAGTCTCTTCAAAATGACACGAGAAATAAACCAACGCCTAATATCCTATACTGCAGCACCTTCCCTGACAACATGTAAGCACCTAGAGAGTTACCATGCCCTGTGCTACAGCTGCACCTTTCAGCCACACCAATAGACCTGCCGCTCGCACGCCGTGCAATGCTCTGCCGCTTGCAAGCAAATAGTAGGGATGAGTAGAATGCTGGCAAGCAAGACGCACCTGTTGTTCTAAGACTGCCCTTTCCTTCACCCGCCTCCACGCGTGCCGCTTCTACATACAGTGTGCTGCCGCCCATGGCTGTCCTGTAGCAGGGTGAATGGTGTGCTTTACAACCCAAGGCATCAGCAACATGTACACATACTCCTAGTGCTCCACAGCACATATCCCATGCCTGGTGAACACACTCCCAGCTGTTGTGGCAACCCAATCTACTCTGCATAGTCCTGTCACACCTTCAGTACCCAGCTACGCCAGGCATGGGTGTAAATTTGCATCAAGAGAGGGAGGCCTTTGAAGTGTAAGTCCTGGGCCCACGCACCAGGCCAAGCCCATGACGACGCCCGGGGGTGTGCTGTCGTAGATGCGGTCGCTCGTGAAGGGTGGCTGCCCCACAAAGTCCTTCAGGTCGCCCTTGTCTATGACGATGGGCTCCACCTTGGGCTCCGTGGCTGCGCCGGGATCCTGCTCCATCGCCTGGCTCTCTCTGCTGCCGGCTGCAGATGGCGTAGAGTCTAGGGTGGAGGGTACTGGCACATTGAGGGCTGCCTCAGGGGTGACTACAGGCGGCTCTGCATTGTCCAGCACCTCTCCAGACACCTCGCCTGCGACCAGTGACGGGCTCTCTGATGGGCTTGCAGACTGTGCTTCCTCCACAACCCCCAGCTACTCACAGCTACAGGAGTCACTGTGCACGAGTGTGGCTCTCTACCAGACCCTCAGCATGAGCGTCTTGCCAGCGTAAGTCCTTGAGACCATCCGACATTACGTCTGTTGGCACGCACAAGCCTGCAGCCTGTAAGGAGCATCAGAATGATATTTGCCCAATGCAAGCATACAGATGCCTACATCTACCACGGGATGGGTGCACACCTGAGATATGGAAAGCCTCTTGGCTCACAGGGTTCTCTTCCTTGCCAGCATCAGCGGAAGCAGCCAATGGCGGCCCTGCGCCCTGCTTGACAAGCTTGAGTGCAACCTTGCGGTAGATCTTCTCCAGGTGCTTCTTCAGGTTCCTCACGCCCGCCTCCCTGCTCAGCCCACAGAGTGCATGACTACATTGTCTCAGCAGAATTCAGGCATGGCTCACAGGATCTTTGACACCAGCAATAAAGGGTCCAGGTTGAGCTGATTGATATTTGTCATGCACAGGATGAGCGTCAAGGTGCACAACCCATGCAGCAACATGCTCATTTGCCAATGTCCTCCTCATGGCAATGCCCTTCCGATGCCAGTGCAGCGCACCGAGCATACTCATTGATGAGGTGCGCCATGGCCTCCTCTGTGATGCTGGCCGTGTCCAGTGGCACGCCTGCATCGTCCCGCGTCTGGGGCTCCAGGTACTGCCGCGCAATGTGCACCTTCTCGTCCGCGATGTACCCAGGTATCCTGATCACCTGAGTGCGGGAATGCCGCTTCAGCATGGGACGGGCAGCAGAGGGCATGCGGGGCGCAAACAGACCAGAAGAGGTCATGATCCAGTTGGCATCAGAGATCACTCGCTCTCTACCGCTGGCATGTGCACAGGGCTAATTTTCCCTGTGTTGTGCTGTTGAGAGCAATTTCACCTCCATGCGGTCTCGCAGGGGGTCCGGGATGGTGTCCAGGACGTTGGCGGTGCACATGAAGAGGACCTTGGAGAGGTCGATGGGGACGTCCAGGTAGTGGTCCAGGAAGGTGGCATTCTGCTCCGGGTCCAGCAGCTCCAGCAGCGCGCTGGCCGGATCCCCCTGGTACCCTGCAGCCAACAGTGTCATGGCTTTGGGGTAACATGAATCACCCCAAGGAAGACGCAGACCTTATGGCTGCTGAGGTAGCTGTGCAACCCTGCTTTAAGATTGATGAGGCCTTAGAAGCCACCATAGAGATAAAGGCTGGGTTCATAGCATGTAGGAAAGTCTCTCTTGGCCACCAGGGACAAGCACAAGATTGAAAGTGGGATTCCATAGGCAGTGCGCTTGGTAGAAGGGCACAGCAGCACACCTCGTCCCAGCTTGTCAATCTCATCTATGAGTACCAGCGGGTTGCTGGTCTCCGTTGATTTCAGGCACTGCACCATCTTGCCTGGCATGGCACCCACATATGTTCTCCTGTGACCTGCCACCAGTGGCAAATTGGCATCAGCGTGTCTGGTGTGGCCGGTAATGCTCGCCTAATTTCTCAGCAGTACTCGTGGAGGCGAGTGGCCTTCAGCTGTAAGACAATGAGTAGCGCTGTCGGATCAGCTCATGCCAAGATCTGCAACCCACCTTTAATCTCGGCAACATCGCTGAGGCCGCCCACAGAGAAGCGGTAGTACTTGCGATTGATGGCCCGAGCAATGGAGCGCCCCACAGATGTCTTGCCCACGCCTGGAGGCCCCACAAGGCACAGGATCTTGCCATGTGTGGAGCCCCGCAACCTACCCACCGCTATGAACTCCAGCACGCGCTCTTTCACGTCTTCGAGCCCGTAGTGGTCCTCATCCAGCACCTGCCATGCATGCCCACCCTCAAATCTGTACTCTTGTTTGTAAGCACATAATAGACAAGTCATATCCTGCACTTGACAAGATCTGGAACCCTGAGTGTGATGATTACTACACACTGGCTCACCAGGGCCAAAACAGCAGAGTCATCATGTAGCCCTGGCACACCTTCTTGGCGTGGTCAATGTCCAGGCGCTCCTCGCTGTGCTTGCCCCAGGGCAGGGAGGTGAGCCAGTCCAGGTAGTTTCGGGTGACATTAAACTCGGAGGAGGCCTGCTCCAGCCCCGACAACTTGGACAGCTCCTCCTCAATCACCTTCCTCACAGCTTCCGGGATCTTGTCCTTGAACGGGTCTATCCGGTCCTGGAACCTGCAGGATGTACACTCAGTCAGAATACTTGCGACAGCAGTCCAGCGAAACAGAATGCTTCATACTAGACTTCCCGGAACGCCCTTGATCTTATAGATACGTGCCCCTTGCATGCAGCATGCGGTCGTATGACTCGTGCAACAATCACCCGTATGCTGCTCGTGTGCTTGTAGGCGAAGAGCAGAGGGCAACAGCAATATCAAAGCGGATCAGGAAGCGCACCGCTGCAGGAGGGCGGACTTGTCGTCCTTCTCCAGGCCGAGCTCCTTCTTGATGGAGCGCAGCTGCTCCATGAGGAAGTAGCGGCGCTGGTCCTTGCTGATCTTCTCCTCCACCCGCTTCCCGATCTCCCCCTGCAGCTTGCACAGCTCCACCTCCTTCTTCAGCAGCAGCAACACCGTGTCCGCCCTGCATTCCGCAGCACATGGCAGTCACTCAGGATGCCCCTTGAGACTGCTGCTGTCAACAGAGACCAGATGTGTACGTATTTCACGCATGAGAGCATGCTTTGGCACACGTCACAATTGAGGAAGGCATAATTGCCACATCTTCATCACCACATGTGCGTGGCTGACATAAGCATTGCTTAATCGTCGTTCCCTACTCAGCCTATTGCTTTCAGAGTTAGCAAGCATGCTTGTAAGATTGGCCACATGTCCTGGTGGAGACACCTTGCAGGGACAGACAGCTCCTCCAGGACACCTTGCAGGGCCGCCTCATCGGCGCTGGTCAGGCTGGCGCCCATGTCCGTCAGGCGCGACAAGTCATGGAAGTCGCTGCCAAAGGCTGCACACGCAGAGCAGCTTCGAGCCTTGATGCAACTACAGGTGGTACCTTGTGTGGTGCGTCACAGCAGGCAAGATAGGCCAACTACACAACATTGGTGCAGGGCGTGTGCATGCACTGATGCATCCCATGCTGGCATGTGAAACACATCACACATTTTGGATCATTTTTAGAATCAGAATCTGCCCAGGATGTGAAGCATCACGCGGAGGGGACCATTCAAACCTGCAAAGCTGCGGAGCTGCTCATTGTAAAGGGGGTGCAGATGCAGGAGCTCCTTCAGCGTGGACACTATCTCCAGCGTGGTCGCCTTCAGGTGGTCCTCGCTGGGGTTGTATGGCTGGTCCCTCAAATGCTCTACAGCCACCTTCAAGGGGCTGTCATGCACCTGCACATTGTCAGCAAACACAATATCGTACTTCACGTTGACCTCTGACAGACCTCCCTTTCAATCTTTGATGCACCAACCACCCCTGCCTGAGGTGATTCTTGTTATGTGTGACCACACCTGCACACACACCCAGGCTGCGAAGCTCTCTTGATATTGCCCCACACATGCAAGGCGCATCAACATAGCAGCCTCTTCCTTCAGTGCGGATGCACATCAATGTCTCCACGGCACTCTGGCGGTGACTGGCAAGGGGTGCACCGTGTGGAGCCTCTTCAGGCGGCGGTGGCCCAGGAGCAGCAGCTGCGCCTGGCCACCCTCCAGCTCCGAGATGTGGTGCACCTGGCAGAAGGTCCCTGTCTGGTGGATGTCAGAGTCCTTTACTGCGCTGCTGCTGGGGCCTGAGCTGCCAAAGCAGCTGTCAACAGACGCTGCAGCGCTACCCAGCTCGCCGTCTTGCCCCATCTCACTGCCATCAGAGCTGTTGCTATCACTTTTGCTGCTGCTGCTGGTGCCGCTGGTGCTGAATGAGGGCCAAGCTGAAGAAGACTCTGAGCCTTCTGGTTTTGGGCCTGCATCAGAGCCCGAGCCGCCTGCTGCTGCAGAGACTCTCAAAAACGCCCCGACGTATGCTTGCCCGCTGCACGCATCCCCATCCATTCAGCTCTCATCAGATTTTATACCAGTTTCTTCCAGACAGGTTGTAACGCATGTAAATACCATGGAGAAAGGCCTGTGCAATGTGTTACACCTCACCTCGAGCGTTTTAGCTCCAGAAGCTCTCTAACAAGTCTGGGATCCTGTACGGACACTGGCATGATGTTGCCTGGAAAGAGCGGGCGCCGTGGCAGCGGCACAGCAAGCACCTGTATTGCACATACATGCCATTGTCATTTGCCTTGCCTGAGGAGGGATTGTTGCAACTTAGTGTCCATGATTGTGCAGCCCACGGCATACATGCTGTGCATCCACGCATAACATGATCTTCTAGACGTGATGCTGCGTCTTTGCATGTCACTATTAGTAGACGTGGGTAGAATATCACCTCTCTATGACGAAATTCTGGGGTGTTTGGGACAAGAACGCCAGACGCAGATGAGGCAGATGATGATGCATCTGAGCCATCCGCATCACCTCCTTCCGACGACAGCCCAGAAATACTGCGCACATAGAGTCATTATCATGGTAACACCTCTGGGCTTTACAGCAGCTCACGGAAGCCGAATGACGTCACAACCAGGAGAGCACCAAACGCATGTAATATTATGATATGTTATGCAAGCTTATTGCTGTGATGCTAAGAAAGTATTTCAGAGCTTGTGTCTTACTATTTGCCGATGCGGGCGAATGTGCCTCCGCCATCCTCCTTCTTTCCAGCAAAGCTTCTCACATGCGGGAAAGCCGCCTCTCCAATACAAATGTGTCTGACGGGAGGTAAAAGCTCTCTGGAAGCTCTGTGTAAAGTCCAGGGCGGCCTCAGCATCGAGCACAGGGCTTGGTCCGAGTATTCAGGCGCCTCACACAGGAGACAGTGAATACCGTACTGACAATCGCCTTCGCGAACGGTAAGATGAGAGGCTTGGTGTTTGAAGTTTCTTCGAACACTGCAGTGGCTCTATGTCGCAGCGAAGTAGAAGAGCTCGGGACTGCCCAGCCGTGCCCCCGCTGCCCAGCGACGTCATTCCTGTTGAGATGACTCCCGCTTGCATTCCCGCTGTGTACATTTTCACTAAGTCACTCTCCCTAATGTCGTCCGGGTATCGCGCGAGCGGTGTCCTGGTTCGGCGTGCCCTTTTAGAGCTTGACTCATGGGTGGATGTTCCAGAATTGTGGGGGTTATCACAACGAGTCCAATCGACTGCAATTCATTTCAGAGAGCTGCACAGCCAAGTTTGATCCCTTTTGCATCCATCAACATCTTCTTTGCCACCCAAGCAGCGCTTCCTGAGCCTCTCAGCCTTCCTATGCACAATACGTTGCTAAGAGATCTGCAGAGCTGATGAAGTATCTGTCTGTCCCGGCCCTGTCAAACTTTCAGTAGCCTGGCGGTGTAGCCCGAAAGGAAAGCTCCAGCGCGGTGATGCTGTCAGGTGGACCTGCTAAGCAGTCTGAGACAGGCAGCCTTCAGACAGAGATCTGTCAGGAGCATGGTGACTTGCACACTATTTGCCTGCAGGCATCAATTCAATAATACTTCCAGGGGGCCCTTTGCAAGCCCACACAGTGCATTCTTCTCAGCAAGTGTCTGTTGCAACCTGCTTGTCACCTCCCAGGGCCCTCTTCCATCAAGTTGCCTCCCGATCTGACATTGTGGCCCCTACAGCGCTGTACACCGCACAACAGACTTTGCTGTTGCTCTGTTCTCATGACCGGTTTCTACTGTGCCGCGAATAAGGATGTTTCTGCATGCGACAGTCACAGCTCAATGTTGTCTATTGCAACCTGAGCAGGCTGCAAGCTAATGCTCGGCTCTCGGTGTCAAAGCATGTAAGAAGGCAGCAGCAGCTGCCCTGTACCAGCTGCCATGAAGTGCTGAGCTGCTTGTATGCCAGGAGCACAAAGCTCTGTCAGGCAGTAGACCAAAAAGCGTTGCAGAGTGAAATAAAAGGACCCGCGTAGGGTTGACCATGGTGCCTCAACAGGAGAAGCTTGAATACTTGGCTCTTCAACAGCAGGTGGCATTAGCTGCACACTGCTCTGCTCCCTGTGTGGTCGAGTCAATACGCCGCAGGCCTAGCTGCTGCAGGGCTCCGCTGAGTACAAGAGAAAGCTGTTTGCAGCAATGTGACTGGCACAAGATGAAGCAGATGCACTTGGATTGACGCGTCCACAGTCTCGCCACGCTAGCTGCAGCGACTCCACTCCAGGGGAGGCCAGCAAGCTGGTGCGACATGCTGCTCTGCTATGTACATGCACACTGTGCCGCAGCTATGCCGGGGAGAGCGGGCGCCAGCTGCCGCGCTTCCGGATAGTCCTGCACGGCCCGCAGCCGCCAGCGCTCCCGCCACCAGTGCTTGGCCCTGCTTCGCCTGCAGCCATGCAGCCACAGTATCACGTCTGCTTGCTCCAGCCAGGCCAGCTGGCCAACAGGTCCAAAATGAGAGACATCACTGTGCATGGGATGGTGCACCTGGCACCCTTGCATGCATGTGATAGGCGAGACATTACGGAGCCGACACATCTACTGTCGGGAGCCAAAGCACAAACTCTTGCAGAGACGTGGGAGCTGACTACTGTGTAACTGTGAGGCAGAAGTGGCAAGGATTACCAGAAGAGCCAAAGCTGTGCGCAGCTGTGGCCGGTGCAGGCGCAGCGGCGGTGTGCTTCAGGCGCTCCTCCTCAGTCGCCGTCATCTCCTCGGTGCTCTGGCCGCCGCTGGTGGCGGGCCCTCCAGCACGGTGCAACTGCGCACAATAAGCAGCTTTCATGATCCGCTCTCCCCCCAAGTTGGGTCTGAGAGTTCAACCATCCCAACTGGCATGCTTTGGAACTGTTTTGTTGCAGAGAGGATACATTCCCAGGCCGGTAGCCTACCTGCTCAATCATGAGGCGACGCTGCGCCATGCTGGGACCAGAGGCGGGCATTTCTGGGGGGACGAGAGCCAGCTTGCCCTGTGCTGCCAGCATGGATGGCGAGAGGGCTCCACCCGCTGCAGCTGCAGCCAGGCTGGCATTCGCCAGGTCCATCTGCCCCACTTGCAGGCATGCTCCCTGCGCACATATTGCACTTGAGCGATCTGGCGTTGGCGCAATACGCGTTCCTGGATATTGGTGCAGAGTATGACTTGTCGACTCATGCAGCCTCTTGCTGCCACATCTAGGTATGCAGTGCAATGACCAATATGACAGGAGAAGTGTGCGGGCTCTGGGAGTGTAACAGGCTGCCCTTGTTGATGGAAGACGACACATGGACAAGTGCAGGGCGGGCAGGTCACCACTGACTGGCGGAGGCATTGCAGCTCATGGCGCAGCTGCTGGTTTTCTGAGTCGACCTGCTGGTGAGAGGCCACGAGCTGGCTCATGCGGTGCAGCAGCAGGCTGTTCTCGTTGGACAGGCGCTCCACCTCCTCCTCAACCGCCTGCATGTGCGTGGCACGCCGCCGGCGCATCCTCCGCGCTGCTTCCCTGTTTGCCAGCCGCCTGCAGGCGTCACGCTGATGTCAACAGCCCTGTCTGCTGTGCATTCCAACCGGTATGCAACCTGAAATGCCTTGAGCTTTGCTAACACAAGCTTGGCATGTTCCCACAACATGCCTGTGGATGCTCACATGCATTCTGCCAGGATAGCAATGTCGATAGTCTTTTAGAGATAGCCTCTGCATGATCAGGGTCCCAGGTCATATAGCTGCATCGTTTCTGCCAAGCGTCAGGTGTCAGAGGTGCAGATAGATACGCAGGGCATCGCGGAGGCACAGGCACCTCTTCTCTTTCTTGTCTTCCTCGCTCTCTGGGTGTCCACCGCGAGAGAACCTCTCCTGCCGCTGCGCTGCATTATACTGCTCCTCGCTGTAATCATTGTCTGAGCTGACAGACTCCTGGCGCATTGGCTCATACGCACCCTTCAGCGCAACTGGGCGCACAGTGTTTGCCTGCTGTGTAGCTGCTGCCAGGCATAGCATACCCTCCAGCGCATCTGCATCCGCCCTGCACAGTCAAGGTAAGTATCTTACGCTCCATGTCTTTGTCTGAGCCTCTAGAGAGTCATGCTCGGCGAGCCAGCCACAGGAGCTGTACCAAGGGATGCTCTTGGGGTCTTCTGCTGTCTCACGTTGATGAAATACATCATCTGTCTGCTTGAACGTAATGGCGGAAGCGTGTGGCTCGCCAGTCTTCGGAGCCATGACACTGCTGCTCCTAGTCATCCACATGGCAGTCAGTCAAAGCGCCAGAAAAACGCTTCGGTGCAGTGACACAGACAGTGAGATCGTGCACCCGAATACGACTGTGAGGATCGTACCGTGGAGACGGTGCAGGCAAGATGGGGCGTTTCCGGACTCCTCCGCTGACTGGTGGTGACCCGCCCTGCAAACAGGAGGAGCAGCACGTCATGCCTCAGATTGCCGTCAGGATCTGGGCTCGGACCGGTATCGCACCCTCTCTTGTACCCCACTGACCTATAACGGACCATTGCATACTGCGGTGCTCCGGGCCCCGTCCGCTAGGCCAATTCCGCCTACTCACTCGCTTCAGCACCCCGCGCACATGCTCCCGCTGAGCCTCAACAGAGCCGGTCAGCACGCTACACCTGGTGACACATACTGGAACAGGTGCATTCACTTCGAGGTTGCCGCCACCATGGCGACAGGGCTGCTGAGGCATAGCGTTGGTGACGCATAACGTCGGTGTTCGTCGGAGTTCGATGCACCCGAGGCTGCGATGGAGCCTCACCAACCTACCCAGATCATTCGTGAGGCTTCCAGACCCACCCTAAAAGCGCTTTCGACTGCAATCCATCCCAGGCCATAATGACATATGCGCCAGATTGACAGGACAGACTTCGGGATTTCCGAGAGCTGCCATCATGCCAGACGTACTGAGCGCCTACCCTAATGACCCTATAGATTGCGACCTTCGGATGGCTGCCTTGCAGCCCATCATAGAAGGAGATAGAATATCACCTTGAGCAGCCCTGGGCGCCGTGTTGGCACTTGCATGGCCTCCTGTCCGAACGTACCCGTGAAGGCGTTCGTGAACGTGCTAGAGTCCCTGCGAACGGTGATGTGACGGAAGTTTGCAGCACGGTCAGCGCATGCGAGAAGACGTTCTGAGGCGATGGAGTGTGAGTCATCAAGGCCCTCAGCACTCATCATCACCCCTCCCAGGGCTTGATCGTGCCAAATTTGACATTACCATCTCGCCCAAGCCTTGCTGTCCATTTTTGGTAGCACGGGCTTATGGTAGTGCTCACTTGCGTAGACTGCTGGAAGTTGCTAGGGAAATTGATTAGAACCTGATACCGCCCTCGTGTTGCACATCTGGCATGACCTCTCCAGGAGTGATAACACGACAATGGCAAAGTCTCCCCATGTGCCCTCTACATCACAGGTACTTGATACATTGGTTGCTACGGCTCCATTTTCGGCGTTTGCTGGACGTCATGCGGTGCTCTGGGAGTGTATGTATGTCTGGCATGTGCCGGGGAATGTTCCGATCGTAAAGGACATTTGTCAGACACTGTCTTGACTCCCTGATACATTGCAGACCATCATCAGCCAAAGCATTGGTGGCTAGAACGGGCTCTGCCAGGCAGCAGCAGGATGCAGCCAGGCGCACTACATGCGCTCAGGCCAGCCCTTCTAGAGCCACGCCTGACCTCTTTGAGACCGAGGTCTGCCTGTCACTTTACTGACGCTGCTTGCTGTGCTGACGGGGTGAACAAAACATTGGTTAGTGTGGCCTTACCTCCCATGGAGCTTGAGACTCTTGAGGGCGCTCAGCTGGCGGTCAATAGGCATGCAGCACCAGCGCAGAGGCTCAGTGCTTTCATGCGCACAGGTGAATGGCTCTTGGGTGATAGCGCCACCCCAGGGCCGGCCAAAGGGGACAGTGCACTTCCTGGGGGGTGCCTTTGCGGGTGCCTCCCCTCAGCTGATCTACCCGCTGCTGCTGCAGCTGCTAGCGCGCGCAGGCTACACTGTCATCTCCACACCGTATGCGGTGACATTCAAGCATCTGGTTTGCGCCGGAGCTGTACAAAAGGTGTGCATGCCAGTTCTTCCTGAAATTGTTCTGGCATCCTCAAATCAGCAATTTACGTGATGGATGTCCGCATGCACTTTCCACTGGCATTGGAGAGCCATAAGCTGCTCTTCAACATTCACGTGGCCAGCAGTCGCACCAAGATGAGATGTCTCCAAAAATTGTGGTCGTGCCGCCATGCAGAATTTCACCACGTGCGTGGACACGCTGCGACAAACAGGGCGGGGCTATTTGGTCCCGGACGACCGGCCTATCCATGGCATTGGTCACAGCAACGGCGCTCTCCTGCATCTGCTGATAGGCTCCATCTATGCGCCAGCCAGCGCCAGCAACATCCTCATCTCCTTCAACAACAAGTGCGCCTTGTCCAGCTCTCTTGCTATGCGACACGGTGGAAGCTCATAGCCATGAGAGGCTGAGTGCTCTCTTTGCTCTGATCTACAAAAGGATCCGATCACTTTTGACACCTGTGCATAGCTGTTCACATCTTGTACACCATCTGAGGGAACCGCCAGGCCCTGATCCAGGGACATGGAAATGTCTCCTGTGCTAATGATCTTCTGCTGGCAGACAGGTGAAGGATGCAATCCCCCTCTCTCTGGGACCCATCCAGTCCGCAGTGGCTCAGCTTCGTACGCAGTCGTGGCTCTCTGGCATCCCCTCTGCAGATGGTCTCATCACCAGGTTGGCATGCTCCGCTGCATCCTTGATGATGTCACTTTGGTCAAGACATCGATCTTTACCTTTGTATGGTATTGGCGCACTGTCTGCTTACATATCTTGGCCCGTCGGCGCTTTGGTAGTTGGTCGTGTAAGGTGTCTTTGCTGAAGGATGCGGTGTGTGGCGCAGTGCAATGGGGGCGCTCTCGCAGAGCGGGCTGATGCTGGACGAGCGGGCGCTGCGCTCCGTGGCGCCAGCCCTAGACCAGCTCTACTCAGTCTTTAATGAGGTCTGTTCTATTGTCCTGGGATTGCGTGAAATTTAGCATCCTTTCACCAGGCTGCCCTGTCTCTGCATATTCGCTGTGTTCATTCATCTACACCTCCTCAGCTAGTGGCTGGGACCTTATCCCCACTCTACTGAGCAAGTAGACTGGCTTTCAGGTAGTGGCATGATTCATAGGGCGACAAGCAACAGGGCGACAAGCAACAGTGGCTGCACACACCAGCTCATGGGGCTGCCCTGATTTGCAATGGTTATCATGCTTAGGAGGTGCCTGTAATCATGAAATTGCAGAGATCGGAGTCAGTGATGGATTTGGCTTTATCTCAGGTCGGGGACGGCACAGTGGAGTTTGAGCCCACCCCAGCAGAGAGCAGATCTCTCATAGGCTCGGCGTACCGGGTGCCATATTCCCTGCTGGTCCGCTTTGAGAATGACGCCATTGATGAGACGCCCGAGATGTCTCGGATTCTTAGCAGCGCCAACCCAGCAGGTGCATCTCCTGCTTGAGGCCTTCATGCAAGCATCACAGTGGACTGTTACAGCATCGCGGTCACGGACACTTTGTGCAGTGCTGAACAAAGTGTCCTTTGTGGAAGGCATCTGTTGGACACTTCCCTCTCTGCATACATAAGCTGCGCCTCATGAATTTGGCTTCCTCCAGAAGCGAATGTTCACACACACTCCCACATTGCTATCTTGAGGAGCTTACGTGTGCAGGTACCACAAGCGTCAGCCTGCCGGGAACCCACATCACGCCCTGTGGTGGTGACGTGGCCTGGCAGGTAGGGCGCAGCTTCTCGCCAGTGGATGCTGTCGCGCTTGGGGTGAAAGCTGTTGTTCAGGCAGACATTAGGCGACTGGGTGACAGACTCATAGGATGGCTTGATGGCCACACATGACAAAGGATTCAGCGGACGCCGCATGCGGCATTTGTAGGCACTGGACTTCAAATTTTTGACAAGGTAGAGTGGGATGACTCCACTCGGCTGCGAGGCCTCCTAGGAATCCTTCAACACAGCATGAGATCCCATGCGTGGCCATAAGAGGGTCAGGCTGTGTAAGCAAAACTTTGTGCATCAGAATTCCACCTGAGTCATGGCTCTGTACAGTCAGCTGGCAAATTCCACATCGTGCAAATGGAGACGGGTAATAGTGCTGAAGCAACTTTTCAGTAGGAGACATTCTAGACTACTTCAAGATGCACATACACCCGTTGCCTGCCACATGATGTGCGGATGCTTTTCACATCATCGCTACCTGACCCAGGCAACCCACTAGATGCATGCGCAATGGTGCACGATACAATGACTGTGCTCCGATCAACCACATATAGCCGCCATTAGGATCACTCATGGTGTACAGAATGGCCGTACCAGCATTCCAGCAGAACAGCCATAGCAGGGCCTCAAACCCTGAAACACTGTTTTACATCCTTGGCACAGGCCAAGTCCCTGGGTGTGCGTCCCCACAGGGGGTGCTACAGCATAGCATACACTTGCGGAGTGTTGCCGCATGTTCCCAAAAACACCATGTGCTGCCTCACGCCCTCTGACCGTGTGAGCAGATTTCCATGGGCCTTGCCTCTGCATTGCAAAGGGCTGCATAGAGATCCTGCTAGTTCTCAGGAAGCGGGTGGGATTGCAGCAGAGCTCTCTCTAGTAGGATCCCTGAATGTACTCATGAAGACGGCCGACCTCTTCCCTGTGCTCCTCTACCATGACACCCACCTGCAGAGTTGCTGAGCCTTAACTGCCAATCTGCAAACGGAAAGAATGTCATGCGTGGTAATGGGGGCTTTAGATTACCGCGGCTTCTTGTTGCAAGGCCCAGGCAGAGCGGCAGCGTTTAGAGGAAGGGTATTGGAGCCTCGCATAGAGGCAGATATAGCATATTTGGGAGGGTCAAGGGAGGATGGCATACCACATCTCGGATACTGATCATGCCGAGGTAGTTTCCATGGTCCACCTGCATGCATGAGCATAGACACCTCTACAAATGTGCACACATTCTGAGCTGAGCATTTCTGAGGATGTGCCCACAGCAAAACCTACAGGCAGGCCACAGCTGTTGCTGATGTGCAGGCAGGTCCTTTGGATACATGTGCCACATTCTGCAGCTGCAATATCCAGATGGCCATGTTGCATCATTGGTGCTGCTGAAGAAGCACAGTGCACAGGTCATAGCACCGTCGTTTCACAGATGGATCTGGTGCAAGCCTAGGTCAAATGAAAGGAGACGCACCACAGGGACGTGCCGAAAGTTGTTGTCAGTCATGAGGGTCATGACATCCACAACGCTCTGCTGGGGTGACACCGTCATGAGCTTGCTCTGGGGCGTCATGATGTCACTCACGGGCAGCTCTGAAGAGCTCTTTCCCAGCACCACCACCTTTGTCAGATAGTCTGCACGCCGCACGGGGAGACCTTGGGCACACCGAGGATGCAGCAGGGATACTCCGTGTACAATGTTAGCGCTTGGTGCATTGACACGAAACATGGTGACGGGAAGGCTGTGGCAAGTATGGGAAGTAGGCATGCCTCTCTCAGTCACGATGCCTACAACTGCTTCTCCTGATGCCTCCTTAATGGGCTGGTCTATGGTGATTTTGGATGGGTCAAACACCAGCAGGGAGCCCACATTTCCCTTCGTCATCTGCGAGCGCAATGTCATGCTCAATGAGGCAGTATGTCGGGACGATCAGGGGAACCTTAAGGAAGTAGGGCAAGCAGGCAGTACCTTCTTGATGGCGTCAATGACCAGGTCGTCTTTGGAGCACCACAGCCAGGCTCCTGCATCGTGCTGCGCAGCAAGAAGTAAGGCCCGTCGTTCCCCTGACCTCTCGGCTGACTTGCCAAATCTGCAGGCTATTGAGAGGGGAAGGAAGACTTTGGCCGAGTGCAGGAAGGATGCCTCCAATGCGCATATGTATGCATCTCACCTTTGCCTGCAGTACTTGGCCGATCTTCGTCTGTCCCCAGCCCTGCTTTGAAGCTTTCGAGTTGTCCGCCAACTCGGAAGCAACAGCCCAGTGTGCGGGGCTTGATGTTGTCACCTGAATGTCAAGAGACGGTTGGTGATATTCTTTCCATTGATTGCGAGCGTGTTTTGTGGGTGCAGATGCAGTGCCTCACCAAACGGCAGAAGTTGGGGGTGTAGGGCTTCACGATGCTGCTGTCAGCCAACACCCGCGAGGCCACGGGTGCTGCTCGCTGCAACAACCTCGAAATCTGCTTGGCAGCCATTGCAGAAAGATATGTCCCCCAAGCTCCCTCAAGTCACATGAGCAAAGATCGTCTTTGACAGGAAAATCCTTGTCAGCGGCCACCTCTGTGATTCACCCTGTATTTGACTTGCTCAGAGCCAAGGCCTCCGTTGCTAGTGCTGCTCAACGTCAGGTGACTCAGGATGAATGATTCTGAATCTGCTGTCTACAACAGCTCAGCTGCCTCAACGGCCGATCGCGAATCTGGCACTATTGACCACGGCCATGCCGCAAATCTGACTTCATGGCAGAGAATATCTAGGACGCTGGCCTTTGCTACCACCAGGATAGAGCCTGGAGAGCCGGTGAGAAGACACCCCGAGGATGAGGAATCATCTCTTTGCTATGCCTCTGACAGAGGGCATCATGGCCTGACCATTGTACCTCATGTGCAGATACCTGAGGTGCCACCAGAGCTCAAGGAGTGGACAGATAACACGCTTCTTGGCGTCTTTGCCGGCGTGAGCTATGGCGGCGTTCGACACTACCTTCACACAAGGCGTGAAGGTGGGATTGGCAGCTCAGCACTTTGCCAGGTCTATCAGTAGGCATGCAGAGATGTAACATGACGTTACTTGGCACTGGCATATATTATCTATTGACTTTGACAAGCCCAATTTGTCGTCCCAGGGAGGTACAGACCGCCAGACATGGGCTTGTCCAAGGCACAGGTAGCTCGCCTGATAGCAGAGGAGAACACGCGTCGGCTCATACGTCTTGGCAATGGCATGATCATGTGAGTGACCCTCACACAGCAAAGCATGACAGCTACCTTGCAAATGCTGCAACCCTGCAATGCGGTCTGGGCAAATGATAAGGGAACCATACACCTTGGACTCACTCACGCTATCATTCCTGCTAAGCCTCAGTGACTGCAACCTGTGGCCTGATGTGATGATGTGGCAGCATGGCAGGGGAGGCTTGCGGTTCGGAGGCCTGACTGGACTCTTCTATGGGGTCCAGATGATCAGTAGCATAGCCCGCAACCGCCGAGATATGCAGGACACCATCTGGGCGGCGCTGGTGGCGGGCGCTGTGATGGGCGCTTCAGGTGAGTCTGCCTGAGATTTCCCGGGCATGGTAAAAACTTTGCCACTGAAAGTGGGCTCCGAGGCTATATTGCATCCAGGTCTTTGCAGTCAAGCATCCCAAAGATTGTGTTTTACAGCTGATATCGCCTGGGCTCAGGACGATTGTGCCACGTGTGTAGTGCCTGGGTCGGCGACTCTCAGAGGACGCAGCGCTGTGCTTGGATCTGCTCTGGGAGGCTTGGTGAGGGTCCTTCATTCTTCCCCTTTTGACCTCAATGCGGCATGGATCACAGCTCAACCAGGCCTAGACTGCACTGTGGGGCATATTGTAAGTGATTATTCAACTCGGCGATAGCTTCTCTTGCGGAAACAGCCATAGTACTGGATGCCTCACAGCGCAGCTTCCCTAACAGGAAGGGGCATGGCACTGAAGATGATAAGGCATTGAATGGCGAAGTAATCGTGCTGCGCAGATTGCCGTGCCTGTGAGCCTGTTGCAGCAGGAGGTTGCCAAGCTAGATCCTAGCGCAGGCAAGCAGATAGGGTACACAGGGCTGGCCGGAGGTCAGGTGCCATCAGAAAAGGAGTACAGGCCTGAGAGGTATAGCTTGCGAGAGCAGGATGCAGCAGCTGCCGTTATTGCCACTATGGAGGACAGCTTGCGGCACAGCCCCAGACAAGACCCCTGACCAAAGTCCCACAGCGGCACACTTATCAAAAGCAACAGGAGATATCCACTTTGCTCATTTCCAGGTGGAAGCACCATGCAATATGCCACGCTTGTCGTGCTATTCACTGACATCGGGCGGAGCTCTCCAGGTTGCCAGCATAATTGTACAAGCTGTGTAAGATGTTTGCTCCCAGGGATGTATTTGCAAATTACATCTGCCCTCTTGAACCACATTTTGCTCTGTACAATGGGCTAATCAGCGAGGTTAACAATTGTACACATCTGAACCTGCAAGGATTGGCAGGCACCACGTCAAGGGCTTACACCTAGTCTTCCTGCAGAGCCAGGCCAAGACTGTCGAGAAAAGCCTCGAGAATAGGTTCGAAGTGCACCGTGTTCTTCTGTGATGCTCGGGTAGGAAGGCATCTTGCCAGCGACGTTCATGTGTACCGGACCGATGGGAACTCCGTCGGTCAGGCAATTCGGCCAGCTCAGAATCCGGGATGCCCTTGCGAGCGCACCTCGATCCAGCCATCCGCGAGCTGCCAGGTTTCTGCTGGAGTGCTGGAATCATAGACGGAGCAACTAGTTCAAGGGAGCGCGACACTCGTGCTTGGACTGCGTCTCGCGCAAAACCCTTGTGGTGAGCTGCTGCCCATAATCTAGGCTTGCTCCCGAACGTTGGGAACTAGGCCATGCATTGGATGTCAAACGGGGAATTTTATTCTTCCACGTGCCTCAGGTCACTAGCGGATAGCTCATCGGCTTGAAACCCATAGATGAAGGTCATCATGAGCCAGCGATGGGGAACTAGTCAGTGCAGTACAATCCTGAAAGCGAAATACTGCTAGTGGCAAGTCGATGAAAGCTCTGTGTGATGTTTGATGTTCTATCAGAGACCGATGGGCAATCGTAGGGGTTGTATAGGTAGCTTGCGCCACATAGTGAAGTTCTTGCCTAGTCAGAGTGATGTGAGTGCTCTGGGGCGTAAAGCTTGCATACGTACCATCAGTACCTTGATGTTAGGGCTTTGATGCCGTTCAGGGACATTCGACAAGAGAATCATGCTGTATTGGGCGTCTTCTACTTATAGGGTTTCAAGCCTGATCTCACAGCTTCCCTCGCAGGAATCCTATCGACGACAGAAACCGAGGCGCTTGCGCACTTTTGAGGTACACACGTTTGGATGAGGCAACAGTGGAGAGCTGTGTTGGGGCTCTCGCTGTGCGCCGCGACTGTTGCTTCTGCAGGGATTGTCCTTCCTCAGCTTCTTTCAGACAAGCGGAGGGATGAGTGCCAGCTCGAGACCCAGCGCCTGTTTCACTGTTCTACGTTTGCGGCACCCGACAGCCCTTTGACGGACAACCAGAGGCAGATGTGCTGCGAGGCCCTGCACACCTTCAATGAGGACAACTGCTTCTGGTGAGCGGCCCGAGCTGCCTTCTCCTCATCTTGACAGTAGCAACGTTGTGACATCGATATGATATAGGCAATTGTACATGAAAGTGGCCTAAAGTCTGTCGGTGCCTTGTGCAGTGGATGGGGAGAGGCTGCAGCGATGAACCCTTGGACCCGTGACGTCCTGGGGGACCTGGCTTGTGCGCTGTACTCTTGCGGTCTAAAGCCTATCCCATGCATGGAAGGTATGATACAAGCCCTTGCCTCACAGACGACTCACAGGTGCTGTCATGTTTCCTCTTCATTCCGGAGGTGAAACCTCATCTGTATTGTAAACTAGCATCTCACACAGGCATGGGGAGCATCAGTGTGAGAGGTGAAAGATGTATTTGTTCACTTATGTAAATGACTGACATGCACTGCAGAGGAGAACTACCTGCAAGACTCAGTGAATCCGGCAGCATACTATGTGGGCCCTGAGATGCAGGCGCTGCAGACTGCCAGCAGCGCTGTCTCCAGGATGGCCAAGCAGGAGGTGAGCTTGAATTATGTGCTACTGCCTGGGACTCTCGCAGACTTGCATGAGCAGGATGGTTGCACGAGCATTGTGTGCAGTGCCTTGGGCTTTGCTAGGGTCGTCGCCTCTGCAGCTGCCAGCATCAGCAACGGCTGGCCAATGTCACCACTGTTTTGATGCAGGATGCACAGGCGATGCAAATCGGTTTTGATGGCCTGCTGATATATAGACTTGCTGCAGGGCTGGGCACCAGGACAGAGATTGCCAGAGAAGCTGGCGACCACGCTGCAGCCCCTGATGGACCTGAGATTCATCAGCCGGCTGCTTCCAAGCGGCGCTTCACTGCCTGGTAAGGACATGGCCTAGCGCATGGTTCTAAGGGTAGGGTGCAGCAAACGAGCTAGATAATTCACCGCTTGATAATGTGAAAGTCAAGAGTCAGAGTCCACAGAGGAAGAGGTGTATCCATCGCTGGCAAAGCAACACTAGCATGATCCTGGTGCTTTTGGGACGCAGGTGGCAGCAGCATGAAAGGTGAGCCGCAGTCAACGGAGTTTGACATCAAGCTGGAGGTGGAGCAGGAAGGCGGAGGTACAATTCCATGGCCGCCTGTTTGTTGCACAGGATACCATGCATGTTTGTGAGAGTGTGTGCTGGCCGCAACAGGTGGCAGGGAACAATGAAAGGTCGTTCTGGCCATGCATGGCCAGTTTTTGCTGGACATGTGCCGCTACGCAATTATGCTGTGCCACAATGGGTGTGCCAACTTTGTGTAACATAGCTGGTGAGGGCGAAAGCGTGATATACAGCTGGGGCACAAGCGGGTGTGTGAATACGCGCAGATGCCGAGGAGTTGCTGGACACCGTGCAGCAGCTGGCGGACTGGCTCTCGGATGTGCTGGTGGGCGGCAAGGATGTCTCGGAGAGCTTGAGGGTGCATGACAGCGACCAGCATGGGGAGATTGACCCTCCGGTAGATGCCATGGACCGCAGTGACTCCCTGGCTCTCCTGCTGAAGAATGCTATCAACCTGATCAGCACCGTCCTCAACGGCACAGAGGCGCAGGTGACATGCTGTCCCCTTGTTCTGAGTGCCTTGAACAGGTATCTTCTGAGACACTGGATAGTCAGGACTCAAAGCGCGTGCTCAGCCTCCAGCTGTTGATGGACATCAAACAGATAGATAGACAGGTGGATATGCTTGGCACCACCTGCTCACAGCCCAGCACCTCGTATCCTGGGTGTCTCATCCGTCCAGCTTACCTAGCCATGCTCTTGATGAGCAGGAACACTGCACACCAGCTATCACATGACTTCATGCCAGATGCTGACTGTCAGCGGCCCATGGCGCAGGTTGAAGTGGCGGTGGAGATCACCATGGAGACCACAACCAGCGTGCAGAGGCCAGAGAAGACCCTCATCTCCAGCTCACGGCCCCTCATCTCGCGTGTGCTGCTGCCGGACTCTGCTGACTCATCCACCAGCATGCTGTACAAGCACAGGGAGACAGGTATGGCCGTGTTCAATCCGGTACCTGGTATTGCAATGCGCAATTTCCCGTGTGGTGAGTACTTGAAAGGGCTCATGCCCATGCCTGGCAAGCCACACTGAGAAGCCTAACTATACATCATGTGATCTTCATTGACTGCACGATTTCACGCCATAGCCCTGATGGAGTAGTGGCTTAGAGCCAAGCTGTGCCAATGATCTGCTGCGCACTGAATGTCATACGCTCTGCATGGCCTGGGGTAGGTGGACTCCAGGCAGAGGGTTAACATCAGTCGATATCGCATTTTTTGCTCGACAGCACAGATATGCCGTTGCAGAGCTGGTGGCAAGCCCAACAATGGAGCAGCGCCAGCGTCACGGCTGCAAGCTCAAGAGCCTTGCCCAGGCTGCTCGCCAGAACCCGGCCCGTGTCTTTGCCATCCTGGCTGGCATTGCCTTTGTGTGCCTGTTGGGCACCTTTGTGGCTCAGGTGGTCCTGGCAATCGTGTGTGGGGTGCGCGCCCTCCTGAGTATCCCTCTGCCGCAGCATTACGCATACACGCAGTAACTCAGAAACTGGTTCATCACCCCAGCTGCTGCACGTAGCATATTCTCCCTGTGGCCAGATACGTGGCCAGATACCATACAGCAAGCCTCCCCGCCGATCATTTTGTCAAAGCCACATGCAACATGTCCCTGATGTGAAGGACCTCTGACATGCCTACAAGATCTCGAACAAACCCACTGATACGTTATGCTTCAAGAGGGGCATGTGCATGTGCAGGTACAGCATCAGCTGGAGGCCAGGGAGGAGGTGGTTGGCATCGTAGTCAACCCTCTGCTGGAGCCAGAGTTGACCACGCCTCTGCTGGATGTCCAGGGGGAGCTCCGCCGGGGTTACTCGCAATGCTGACCACAGGCATTAAGCCCTCCCACCTACAGCTGTATAAGCTGACAAGAGCAGGTCCTGCCCAGCTCTGCTGAGAGCGAGCAGCATCATCACTCCCCCAGTCATCATGCACGTTGCAGGATTGGGGATGCCACCTGAGATGCTGGGGGGCTGCAGACGCAGCGCCAGCTGTTCTCGGAGCCACATTTGCCTGCCATCACCGCGTCTAGACAGGTACTGCTGTAGAAAAGCAGAATTTGACAAAACTTTCAGCATTGGAGTTGCAAGCACCATCGTTTGGTCAAGGATGACTGGGACTTTGATCACCAAAACATCTTAAGGCATTGTACACATTGCACAGATTCCCGAGAACAACAACACTCTTGGGCGTGCAACAAACAAAAGATAACCGTCCCTTGACAGACAGTTTGACTGGTGCAACACGGCATGGGCAAGCCAACATCCTCCAATTTTGGATGAAGCCTCTAAAGATGTGCTCAGTACTGATGTTGACAAGAAGGATTTGACTAGACAATCAATTCTGAGGGCGAGGCCGCAAACGCAATGATGCGAATGCTGCTGCAGCATTTGTATCGAGAGCTGTCTGAAAGGGTTAAGAATTAACTCAGAAGAATTGTGTAATGCTGAATGCATATGCTGCTGACGCGTACCGTATACTAAATGTCTGCAACTGATGTCCACAGTAATCGCCGAACAAGACGCCTCACGAGCTCTGTAACTGCACTGTGGCACCACTGCCATGGCAGCTTTACACTGGTGCTAGAGCAGCACAGAGGTATGGCTCTATTGGACAGCATGCTTGAATTCTGTGAACAGCTGACTTTGTAGTGGTCAGATGACCAGCTATGTATGCCTGTTTTCACTATACTTCCAATCTCATCCTGCGGCTCCGAAAAGACCATGTCGCTGGGGGTCAGTGGCATGTACTATGTAGCCTACCACTGAATGTTGCATTTTGCATGTAGTGCATAATTTTGCAATGTGCACAGTGGTGCAATCATTGCACCACTGCAATGCACACCAAGCGACAGGCGCCTGGTGCTCGAAAGAGGAGGAGTTCTGACACTGTGGCCTGGAATGAAGGTAAACACCTGCCCCAAGACATGTATGCTACTCACGTTGTGAAGCATATGGCTGTCACCTGCTGGCATGCTCAAAATGAGGGTTAGATCTGCGGCTTCCTACAGCGTAGCACCTGATGACAAGGCGACACTGACCCTCCAAGAGAGGTGCTGTGTATGGTTGTCACAGCCCACCAGCTGCATTCATACCCTGTTGCTTTCCAGAAAAGCATCCCTTGACACTTAGGCTCCTCTGTGGATGGCGCAAGCACTAGGATGATAGTCCAATGACATGAACTTGTACCTTAGAGTACCAAATTTTCCTGTCCGCTCTTCCTCTGTGAGTCCATGTGTCCCTAATGCCTTTCAATGCTGTGAGTCACGCTATCGGAGCAGTAGAGCCACGAATGGATTGCCCAAGTGCATACCTTCCCAATACATACAGACAAGATGGGTGGGGTCATTGGCGAGGCCAGCGAGCCGGATGCACTTGCGCTGCTCATCTAACAAATCACAAAGCAGTGCATCATCTCGGAGCAGCTACGCATGGCGCAAGCGCATACAGCAGGCAAAAAGGATCCTCCTTTTCGCTGGACCGGCACTTAGCATCCCGCTTGCAGACCCAGCCATGCAGCTGATGGACTCGGTCGTCATAGGCCAGGTATAGAGAGCTCAGGTTTCCTTCTGTTACAGGGAGCACAAAGGGGCATCTTCTGGGAACTGCTGAAGACTGTCATGTTAAGGTTGTGTGCTGCCTGCAGTGCGCCGGCACCTCCCAGCTGGCAGCCCTGGGTCCCAATCTGGTGGTCATAAACGCCTTTACGTACAGCCTCACCAGTCTTTGTGTGGCGTGCATGAGGTATGCGCCACTGCTGTGAGCACCTGAGCAAAGGGCCCCTGCATTTCTGCTTATCAGCCGCATGAGACCGCAGTTCTCAGAGAGCTAGATCTAATCCCCAGTGTACCTTTCCTCACAGTGCCATGGCAACTGCCCTGCAAACCGGGGAGGACCGCCTGGCTGGCGATGCGCTATCGGTGTCCCTGATCTTGGCAGCAGTGGCCGGGACCATCTTCCTTGTCGCTCTCCAGGTACTGCTCACAAGCCCTTCTGCGCAGTTCCGTTGCCGCCATAAACATCAGCAGGGAATGCGGGCCAGCACCGCCCTAGAGACCACGCAACTCTGTGCATGGTGTTGAGTGAGTGTCACTTCTCGTAAGGTGGAATTTTCAAGCGATGCCTGGTAAGGCGCATCTGTCAGGATGCAATTGCATGCAGGCGCACGGGCCCAGCCTCATAGCTCTCACCGGCTGCATGCCTGACCTGGTCGCGCCAGCGTGGGACTACATGAGAGTGAGAGCATGGAGCATGCCACCCATTCTGTACACCCTGGTGGGCATGGTGAGCAGTCACACCCTGTGGCGCATTCTCATTGCTCCTCTCAGTGCAGTCCGAGACCATCTGGCCTGCCTCCCACCCTGAGCCCTTGCTTCTTTTGCACAGCCTGCCCTACCTGACAGGTCGTGAGCCTGCACGGCAGCCAGTGTTTCGTGTGTGTGCTGGGCAGTCAGGCATGCTGGCTCAGCAAGACCCATGGACCCCAGCGGCACTTGTTGCTCTCCACGTCAGCACCAAGCTGGCAGGCAACCTGCTGTTTGTCACCTGGCTGGGCATGGGCCTGGCTGGAGCCGCGTGGGCATCGGTGGCCTCTCAGTGGATCACAGCTGCGGCCGTGAGCATAGCTGTGTGCGCAAAGCCGGTGCGCGCTTCGCCTTTTGACACACCCATGCGCCATATATACACCTGAGCTCTCCGCAATGTACCATTTCTTGATGAGTGCAGTCCTTGTGGATCTATGACACACAGTCAGATGAGGTCTGTGGTCACAACACTGCCAAACGGACCTGTCTGGCAAGTGTCCATTCGATAAGCCTGGAATTGCTGGACACGTGTCAATGATTGAGTTGTTGCTGCACTGTTTACAGGCACGTCCTCAATTGAAGATCCCGGGGCAAAGAGAGCTGGCAGCCATTGCAAGCACATGTGGCCCTGCAACCATCCTCTACGTGGCCAAGACCTCAGCGTATCTTCTGATACAGGCCACAGCCACCTCCCTGAGCACTTTGGCTCTGGCTGCCCACCAGCCTGTCTGGAGCGTTTGGGGGCTGGTGAGCAGCCCTACAGCTGCAACTGTTCAATTGTCAGGTCTCTCCCCGAAGGAAGGCTGTGGCATGTGCAAGTCAGCCTTCCTGCCCCGTGAAATGGCCTACGCACCTCAACACAGTGTGTGGTTGCAGGGCAGCTTCTGCCAGACGCCCATGGAGCAGGCAGCACTGGCCTTCCTGCCCTCGGCCAAGACTGCAGAAGATGTCAGGGAGACCGTCACAGGTGACATGAGCAAGTGCTGCTCTCTCCCCCGTGGGCGACTGCAGAAGCATGCCGCCCCCATGTCCATATACATGCTACCCACAACAATTTAGCAAAGGCAGGGCAATGAGACGAGCGCCTTGGGAGTCTTGCTGGGATGCAAGAGATTGCAGGGAATTGAAGAACCTCAACAGCCTTGCGTGCTTGCAGTGCTGCTGGGCCTGGCCCTGTGCATTGGGGTGGTGACCGCCAGCGTGACAGCTGGCCTGCCGGCCTTCCTGCCCATGCTCTTCACTCCGGACCGCCGCCTGTGGCCGCTCATGCGCACCGTGGCCCCTCAGGTGCGCAGCACCCCTGCAGCCTCGACCTTCACCCCCCTGTCTAGGAAATGTTGCTCACCCGCCTGCCTGTCTTGCCTGTGCGCACAAAGGTGGTGCTGGTATGTAGTACAGCTTTGGCTGCAGATGCGGTCATCTCACATAGCAGCAGCATTTGTGAATTTCTTGGGATTGTTATTGCAACCCTTGCATGCTCTGCACCAGGCACAGACGCCATTGCAACCAAACGCTCTGTTCTAGCAGCAGCCTTGCCACTTGACCCGTGCAGCTGCCTCTCTGAGATTGGTGGGGGGTTTTGTATGCCTGCAAAACTAGCAGATGCAGAAGTGCTCATCCTCAATCTGGCTGCAGGCCATGATCTCGCTGCTGGCCTGCTCCCTAGAGGTTGCAGCTGCTGGAGTCCTGACAGCTCGTAAGCAATTTACATTCCTAGTGGGAGCAATGGTGGTGACCCTCGGCCTAGTGGCCGTCTACTGCGCTGCTGTGCGGACCTACAACTGGGGCCTGACTGGGGTATGGTGGGGTGAGCGGCATCGTCTCTCGCATAGGCAGACTACTCTTTGCTCTTTCAGGTATTCACTGTGGTGATGTACTCATGCACGCTGGAGACTGACGCTAAGTTGGCAGGTGGGCGCTGGGGATGTTTCACAGCAAGTGTTCTCACATGTCGATGGCAATGCTTAGGCAACTCAGAGCACCGCACTGAGACGTGCCATGTACTCACAGCTTGTGCACAGGTGGCTGCCATGCCTGCAAGTGACGCAATGTGCACTGTGCTGTATATTAATGATCACGCAGGGAGCGCAGCAGGCACGCAACACCTGCAGAGAGCATATACACAAGTCAGGGGCACATGGAAAATTCAGATCTGAGGCTGCTCATAATGGGACGCCCTGACGAGCGGCTCTACCTGCAGGCCTGGTGTTCTTCTTTGGGCTGCGCGGCGCGCAGAGCCTGGGGCGCATTCTGGTGGTCATCTACATGCGCAGGCCACACCCTTCGGTTGCGCAAGTCTGAGGGCTCCTGAAGGCATGCTAGGACTGCTGCTCCCCTCAGTCAGGGCCGGCGTGGCTGAACGGCTAGGTCATCAGTGTGAGCGAGAAACATAGCAGCTTGCCAGAGGAAGTTCGAAGTGCTGTCGGCTGCCAGAAACCCTGGTCGATACATACCAGAAAGAGGGAGAGATAGAGGGAGGGGGAAGCGAGACGACGTGCTTCTGATAAGGCCTAATCCCGGGAAAGTCTTTGTGATGTCTCAGGGGCTTCGCAGTATGGCCTTCCCCAGGGTATGCGGGCACGCAGTGAAACTCAGGAAGTTGAGAGCAGCCTGTAAGAAATCAAACAATGCCTGTAAGTTGACTAACGGTAGACCTCCCATGCCGTAATTCCTGCCTCCCACCTGTACACTAGGTCATGAATAGGTGCATGCCATGCGTACAGGGTCTCTTGGATGGCTCAAAGCTTGAGCAAGCTTTGAGCAAGCCTTCTTCCCTTAAGGACATGTGCTGGGGTCCTCTCAACGAGATGCCATTGCTTGCATTATTCTCTGCAAGAGATTGGGGAAAAATTGAGCTGTATGACATTAAAATACATCTGTATGCGTACACCCTGCAGTGGCAGCTCCTTTTCAACCTGACTCCCCAATACCATGTGCCTCACTTATCCCTTGCCTACAAGAAGAAGCCTGTTCCAGCATTGACGTTCTTTAGTGCAGCTTGCTTGACAGGGCCTGGCCAACTGAACCCTGGATGCCCATAGTTCCTGTTCAGGTACTCATGAGCATCAGCTCCTGCTCAATTGGATCTGAGTTTTCGCACCCATGCTGGACGTGGGTTCTTTCAGGAGCTAGCGGGAGAGCTGGGCGCTCGCGCTGGTTTAATCTGTTCACTTCTGCAAGCTGGCAAGGGGCATCATGCGTGGAATTCCCACATATCCCGGATCCCTTCTTAACCACCTTGCACTCATATCGCAATGGAAGACGTGCAGATTGTATGATCACGACTGTAAAGTGTCAGACACTGCAATTTCACTGGCTGCCATACATAGGTGCAACCTTCCTCCTATATTGGATACTCTGTGGTACACTGCACATGACCGTGCAGTACCACCACCTAATTGCTAAGCCATCCCAGGGTAGTATGGACTGCAGAGCGGCGAGCATGGCAATAAGCAAATTCACGGCCTGTCAAGGCAACATCGGCTCTTGTCCCGGACATGCTGCACACTCTTGGGACTGAAGGGATGACACGCACGCAACAACAATACCGAGATGGCAAGTCCTCATGACAGCTGGGCAGCGACACGAGATCGTGGCAGCTGTGCGCCGGCCCCGATGTAGGCTCTCCTGTCCTCAGCTCCATTGGTGTAGGCCTGCTGTCCCCGAGCTGAGGGCTGGGCGGTGCTATGGAGGGGTATGCGCAAAGCCGCATGCACTCCCTAGAACTCCTCCCCAGGGTGTTGGGGGGCGCTGGCTGGTGGGCAGCTGTGCTGCCCGCAGCACGAAAAGAAACAAAAACTCTGCAGGAGAAGATACCTGCCATCCCCTGTACCAAGAACCTCTGGCACCGCCACAACCGTTGGACCATCAACAAAAGCCGAAGCCGCTCAGTGCACTGCTGGACAAACCCTTCCTTGCACATGATAAAGAGCTTTTGCACTAGGGGATGCTGCTCCCTTGCTTGATAGATAGGGTCCCAGATCTGAGTTGCAGGGGTGTGGGGCCACGCCAGACCACTTTGCTGCAGAGATGCGTGAGCTGATTGTCAGGGCCGCCGTGATAGAGCTGCCATGAGAGGACATCCTGCTGAATGCCCTCTGATCTCCCTGCAAGGCATAGCTCCAGCAGGAAGGTTCTGGCTAGCTGTCTTGATTGGGGCTGTACGGTGCGGCCCCCAGCAGTACGAAATTCTCTGCTTTTTGCGTCAGGCAAAGCCGAATTGGGGACCGGGGTTGCCCACCCCTGTGTCTGCTTGTGTCCAACCATTGCATCATAGCTTGGAGGTATCTCTCTCGTGCCGCGCCTGGCCGGGCCGGCTGATGCTCTATTCAATGGTTGACAACGTGCTGCAGGGCTGCGTGGGCGGGAACCCCTCCCGATAAAGGAATTCATCTCCCAGCTTCCGCTGGCGCGGCTGCTGTTGCTCTTGGATACTGTTGTACAGCCCAGCAGTGCGACTTCACACTGCGCTTCTCAATCTATGTATGACCCCTGCTGACCAGCCTGCTGATCCTCGATGTAATCCCCTGCACCCGCACCACAAACACCATTCAGGGGGCAAAGTCATGTTGTGTGGTGAGCATGACTCACCTCTCCATGCCTTCAGCAGGCAGCCACGAGGTGAGGTCGATTCACATGCATTAAGCCCAAAACCTTGAAGGATGGCTTGCCCAGTAACGTGCAGCTTGCCCCCAGATGCAATCTAACAAATGCGCTGCACACTGTACGAGCTGCAAACCATACACCATGGCTTGCGTCAGCACAAATGGGGATTACACATAAATTTACAAAGCAGTGAAGCCAATTACCGCCATAGTCAGCAGAGTCAGCCGCATTAGGCTCATTCTCTTCAGCGACGATGGCATCAAATTCAGCTGACTTTGTCAGCACTATCTCCATCTTGGGTTTTTGGCGAACCCTGCATGTGCAAGCCTCATCACGGCACCGTACTCGAAGACCCATGCTCATACTTCATGGATTTGTTTGTGTCAGCAGCACATGCCAAAACATGTCTCTGCAGCATGCTGCCACCCCACTAGTACAACTCTTTATATATAAATGGCTAAGCAAGGAAAGGCCCCTCTGCGCAGACGAGGTACCGGTAGGATAGCCTGACATGATGCAAACATGTGTAGACGCAGAGAGAAGACATGCTTCACTAGAGCACCTGTAGTCATCTGAGAGAACTTCCAACGAGGTGGTGATCTTCCGTTCAATCGCCAGGCGCCGATTTTTGAGTATCTCTGCCACCGTGACCATTGGTGCAACCGCAATTCCCAGCGCAGAGAGCTGCACCTCTCCATGCTCTTGCAGAAAGCGCTTTGCCAAGTTGATGTAGCTGATGGGCTTTCTGGTGCTGGAGACCAATATCCTGCAGAGCACATACGTTCAAAGTCCATATGGCAATCTGGCAGGCAGTTTCCGCTTGCCGTGCTTTCCAACTATCTAGGCACCGCGTGAGAGGTATGACGTCGCGCGATACGCGTCAAGAGTGCTGCGATCGTCAGTAAAGTGCAAAAAGCGCATGGCCTGGGAAATCCATCATGCCCTGCGGGCGACGCTCTCGCTGTGCTATCGGGCTCAAAGTCCTCCTTTTGGATGAAAGAAGCAGTGTTGAAAAGAAAGGAACAAAGCCTGCAACCGATCGCTGCTAAAATGCAAGTCGTTGAGGTACTAAAGTGCAGCGAAAAGGACCAGACAGGTGTCCTGGCGGCACTTGGAGCTCTATGAAAGCCAGGCAGAACAGTACTAAGCATATACGCCGTGCTTCACTTGACGAAGAGCTTCAGCACAGCGTGTCCGGAGCCGAAGCTGCCAAATATACTGTCATCAATTTCTTGATGCATTCGGCCATAGGGACGCTTCGTCCCAACACTGCCGCAGAATGTGCAAGGGCAACAACATGCCACCACAAACTGTTGACGAGGCGCCATGATGGTCATAGCCTCACCCCCTCAAGCCACGGGCGATAACAGCCGCCCGTTGTGATTCCCCATCGGCTTCTTTCAGCGCACGACGGCCGGGCCTGCTCACCTGGCAGGATGCGTTTGCAAATTCTGCTCCATAGCAGGCGCCATACACCTTCGCGCCAGCAGTGGCTGGCAGCCGCTTTTCTGAGTTGCCCGACGCGCCGCTCAGCTATGGCATTTCCAAATGCTCGGAAATGGTGGTAAACACGCAGGGCCTACTGCCATCTCTCTAAGCAGAGCCACCAGGCCCAGCGGCATCCGGACCGTGCACCACGAAGACCGGTGAAATGCACTTCTGTAAGCAGTGTTAGGTTTTTATTGTATCGCGAGGGGGTTTGGTGACATGCAAGGGGCGGAATCAAGTGCTGGCTGACTTCCTCTGTCACATACATTATTATTACAAGGGAGGCAACCCGTAGCCTAGGGCCATAGGGCATACACGTGGGAGTCTAGCAGCCTCAACCACGGGGGCCAGCACAGTCACCATGCAATCAGTCTGCAGCCCAATTGCATGATGTTGAGATAGCATGTACAACACAAGCTCTAAGGCATACTCAAGCCTGGGTAACCTTGGTGTCCCCACACCAAAGCCCCCATACTCCAGCCCCACAGCGACGCAACACCAGCTGGTGACGTCGAGGGTTTCTAGGGGAGAGGACCTCCTCTGTCTGGAGCGGCATCAGAAGCAAGCAAGCTAAACACGCAAGGCAAACATGCACATGCAGGCCAAACATGCAGTGCAAGGCAATCAAGTCCTAGTGCCACTGTCAGTCAGCCCCCAAACTGCTCCACGCAATGGTTTCTAAAGGTAATGACGGCAAGCAGGAATGTATCTGCCGCCGTAGCTGCCTCCTCTGCACCTCCTATAAAGTCATCTCGTAATAAGGCAACCATCCCCTCATTGTCAGACAATACTGGGGCAGTATCCTGTGCTCCTGGTAAAGAAGCCACTACTGTACGGAGTGCTGCTCTATGGTGCTCATATGCATGGCAATGAAGCAAGACGTGCTGTATAGACTCTATGCTGTCTGGCTCCTCGCAAGCTGGGCAAATGCGGTCCTCTCTGTCGTGGTTGGGCTGATCCCTAAATCGGCTGTCATGCTGACGCAACATGGATGTGCCACAACGCAGCTGAAACCGGATCTGGGCTGCCTGCTGTCCCTGTGTGCTGCGCTGCAAGTACTCCCTAAACCCTGGACCCTCATACATGCGCTGGTACAAGGCAAGCTCGGGTTTGGCAGCAATTGTGCGTAAAAATGCGGCCTGGTCTCTGTCACGTACCGCAGCACAAAGCTCCCGATCAAACTCCTTACGGGGTAAGGACATGGAATCCATGTTGAACTCGGACAAAGTGTCCCATATGCTGCCCATGATCTGACCCCACGTGCGCCTGTTCCTACCCCTGCTATGAGCTGGAGCTTCCAGACCACGGTCGTACAAAATTCTCTCGAGCCTGTCAGCCGAAAGGCCATGCAGCCTATGCTGCCACTTTAGCTTCGCAATGTCTCTGCGAGAGCTCAAAAGCTGCACCCCCAAATCTGCCCTGGTCACATCGGAAGATGCTCTAGACGGGCAACCCAGAATCATACGAGCAGCCTTGAGCTGCACACTCTCCAAAGCCCTAGCATGCTCCTTGGTGGGGACAAGCACTTCAGCTGCATACTCAAGCAATGGACGTAGTGCAGTCAAGGTGAGCACACGCTTGACGCGCACCGAAAGATGCTTGTCGCGCAGTAGTTTCCCCATCTGCAATACGCGCGCATTCCCTTGGGTGATGACATGCTTGATGTGCGTGTCTTGCCGCCCATCTGGAGTGACGATGACGCCAAGGTGCTTGTACTGAAGCACTCTGGGGATCTCTGTCTGCCCCCATGTGAAGGTCCTGGCTGGCAGGCCCTGCACAACAGAAGCAGGACCACAGACCATGACTCCACACTTGGGCACATTTGCCCTGTACCTGTGTCTACGTGCATACTCAGCGCAAGGATCAATAATGTCACTCTGCAAGCCCTCTGCTGTGAATGCAATGCCAACAAGATCATCAGCGTACAGCAATGCAAGGATTCCCATAGCAAGGGAGGCCTCCATGCTGTGCCCTGCATGCAACTCCTGTAACAGTGCATTCTCAAAGATGGCATACAATGTGGGTGACAATGGATCCCCCTGAGCAACACCCTGGTCAATGGGGAAGTAGTCAGACTTCTGCCCATTGACCACAACTCGACTCCTATTACCCTGGTACAGATTCCTAATGATGCGCCACAGCCTACCCCTGACCCCTATGTCCCATAGCCTATCAAACAGGCCATCCCTCCATACAGTATCAAAGGCCTTAGCCGCATCCCTAAAGAATAGCCACGTCGGTAAACCCTGCCTAGTCCGCTCCTGAACAATCTGCGACAAGCTATAGACATGATCTATACAGCTGCGCTGACTCCTGAAGCCAGCCTGGCAGACATGCAACCTGTCATGCGTGTGCAGCCATGCAGAGAGGCGGGAGTCTATCACCTTTGTGTACAGCTTACCCACCACATTCAGGAGCGTGATGCCCCTGTAGTTACCTGGGTCCTTCTTATCACCCTTCTTGAAGATGTTCACAATGTCTCCAGAGCGCCACGGCACCGGCACCAGCTCCGTGGTCCACAGGGTCTCCACGAGCCCAGCAAGCATGTCCAGGAGGGCTGGGCCCCCGTACTTGAGCATCTCGTTGACAATCCCTTCCTCCGTGCCAGCCTTATGGTTGCGCAGCCTCTCCACGCATCCTGCAATTTCATCTCGCGACGGAACGGCATCAAGTGCAGCGTCTGCATTACCAGGGTCATGTGACCTCTCAATATAATCTGCAACCCGTGCCTGGACATGACGCATATGTTCTGCATCAAAATCTGCAGTATGAACAGGGGATGGCTCGCCAAGCCGGGCATAGTGGTGAGCAAATGCAGATGTAATGCCAACATCAGAGGAAACGGTCTGGCCAGCAGGGGTGCGTATCATGGCGACATGGTTAGCAGTGGCTGGTGGGCAGACACCAGATGAGCGCCAACGAAGCAACTGCCAGAAGGACCGGGCCTCATTGGCTTTGAAGAGATCATTGCACGAGTGCATCTGATCCCTCCAAAGCTTCTGCTTGGCCGAGCGCACCACTTCCTTGACTTCGCTCCTGAGGGCCTTCCACTGGCCGTGCAAAGTGGGCCAGGTCTCCAGCCCGCGCTCCTGCGCTGCTCTAGCCTCCACGTAGACAGCGCGCCTCCTATCAATCAGCAGCCGCAATTCCGGTGTCCACCATGCATGTCTCCTGACCTGCACGCATCTCTTCAAACCAAGCACCTCTCGAGCAGAGCAGAGCAGAGTGTCCTCGAAGAGGGTCACTGCTGCTTGCGTAAGCTCCGCAGGTCTAAAGTCATCTGCAGTTGACAAATGTTGCAGCTTCTCGGTAAACATGGGTAATTGTGAGGCAAGGTGAACACTGTATGCTTCCCTGACATGCAAGTCCTGCAGTTTCCTAACATGGAACCTATGACATGCAGGCCTGGGCGCAGAAGCAGTCAGGCGTGCTCTGCGGCCCATCGAAATATGCACAAGATAGTGGTCAGACACATCTGTCTGGAACACCCGTACAGGAGGAGCACTAGAAAAACAGTCAGTGTCACCCAAGACGTAGTCAAGGATGGACTGCTCTGCCCTAGACATGCGGCAACGTGTCCAGGCAGGCTGCACGCACGGCAGCCTGCCGTTCAAAGCATACATACTTGTGCCAAGCAGGAGCTGGATCAAGCGCTGACCGTTGGCATTGGTGTGGGCTTCCCCAAACCTGCCAATGACGTCTGAGTTGGTTGTGGCCGAGCCAACTCTGGCATTGAAGTCGCCAAGGACAACCACCTGCCCCTTCTCCTGGAAAGCGAGAATGTCCTCCATCAGCGCTGCATAGTGCTGCTCCTCCTCCGCCGCCGCCATGGGCGGCATGTACACGCATCCCACGTACAGACTCCGTTCCCCCCTGTGGCCAGCGACACAAAGCCACAGACTCTCTGGATGTGTTGCACCGGTGCAAATCTCAACCTCTGGCAACAAGGAGTTCAGGACAAGGAACCCAACACCGCCCTTCCTCCTGCCAACTCTGGGATTACCAAACCACCTGTAACCGGGCACATCTATGTGTGATGCACCTCCCTCATGTGACTCCTGAATAGCAACAATATGCTGCCTATTGTGCCTCAGAACACCCCCAATCTCAAGCTGCTTGCGTGCACCAGTCAATCCCTCAACATTCCATGTGCCCAAGGCAAGGCGTCTCCAAGCCAAGGAGTCAGGAGAGCGTAGGGGAATTGACGTGGGCAGCGGGTCCGTAGCGCGTCTTGGGAAGGCTGGAAGCCCCTCTGGGTGCAGCACGCAGCGCCAGCGGTAGGCACGGCGCATGGCGGCAGCTATGAGGCTGATTCCATGCACGGCCAGCAGGCGCGAGGTGTAAGGTGCCAGGTGGATGTGGATCCTGGACCCATTCCTGCACAGCACACCCACACCAAAGCCCCACATGCCCAAATCATCAAAGCAGAGCCGCAAGTCCAGCATAGACAGGCTAGGCTGCACCGCAAAAACTGTCACCCTCGCCCTGAAGTCCTCTGGCACCTGAGCATACTGCTGCAGCAGCTCATCCCTATCTACCCCAACATCAGGCAACAGACTTGGATGCACAGGGGATCTCAGTGTGGGGTCAATGCAATCCCTTCCCTGACAGCCACTCCCGCTGGACCGGCCTTGCATGCAAGGACCTGCTACCAACAGGCGAGAGCTGTGCGACTGGCAGGGGTTTGGGGAAAGCACATCAGATCCACTGAGACCACTGTCCATCTCAACAGAAGAAGCGCGCCCGTCATTAGGCCTTCGGCCAGCACCGGGACGCAAATGCACACCCTTCTTGTGCCGGGCTAGGTGCCGCCCCCTCAAATAGGCGATCGTCATAGGTGGGTAGGTGGGTGGGGTTGTGCACTCCTGCATTCACAGGAATGTCGCTGGTTGTGAGTCCCTGGAGGTCTAGGCAGATCATGACTCCTGCAGATGCAAGAGCAGAACTCCCAGGACCCCCACACCGCTTGCATGGTCCCTGGAGAGGGCCTTCAGCGCCCGCGAACCATGCAGTCTGGACCCTATTGATGACAACCAACTCGGCCGTGTGGGCCATGAAGAGGTACCTGCACGTCTCAGGGAACTCTTAGAATCAGTTGGAAACTGCGCAGCTTGTGCATGGCATATCATGGGAAGAGATGACCTCAGAGCAGGCAGCCTGAAAGATGGCAGGGCAGGTATACGCAGGTGCAGGAGCCCCAATGACTCTCGCAAATCCCTGACAAAGACGCATATCGCTACACAGAATGTTGAGACGTTGCAGGTCAGGCTCCCCAAGCAGTTCAAGCTCTTAAACCTCCGTCAGCAACAGGCCTGTGCCATCTTCATGGAGGTGTGCTCTGCGAGGGGCACTGCATTGTCAAGATACACTGCTTCGCTAAATGTGTCAATAAGGGAACACAGGCGCCAAAGAGGTAGAAAGCAGAAGCAGGTCACTGCAGTTCATGGGAGTGGCATGGGGTGGCAGAGCAGCCGATACAGAGCGGCTCTGCATGTACCTGGGGTCGGATCTGGGCCTATGTGTCCTAAAATAATTCTACGCACCAATCGACGAGCACGCGGGAGACTATCAGGGATATACGAGACTGTCAAAAAGCAACGGCATCTGATACGCGAAACGGGGAGCTGCAGAGGTGGGGAGTGCTACGCCGGCGCTACAATGGAGTATGGTATGTGCACAAAGGTAGGAACAGGTGGCCGGAGCTGCAACGGGGCCTAAATGGGAACTAATGTACGAGATCCCGACACCACACTCTCCGAAACCCGCTGCGTCCGGTGCTGTACGTCCTCTGCGCCACACGCAAGCTGTAGCAACTCCTAGCCGATGTCGCCCAAGACCCAGAACCGACTCCTAATGACCTAATGTCACATACAATCCAGCTGAGATATTTTCATGCTTGTCACTTTGCAGGTCAGGCCTGTTCAGCATCAAGGCAGCCTGTCTCATGCACATGTATGCACTACGCTATCCCTGATATCAGCTATCGATAGTCAGCTGTTAGCACGTGCACAGTACTGTAAATATCTTTTTAAGGCTTTTAAGGTCCATAGCCACCTGGCTTCTGGCACCCTACTATAATGTCAAGTTGACGGCAAGCCGCCACTGCATTGCTCCATTTGCAGCCTGACCATTCCAAGCGCGGAGCATCTATGCACCGGCTGAGTCCTACACATGCAGTGTGTAAAGGCCTTCTAATCAGCAGCTCACTACTGCGGGATGGCCACCTTGCTGGAGAGCGTCCACAAAGGCTCCTTCTCTGCAGCATCGGCGTAGTCAGCCGCGCTCACAATCAAGGGGGCCCTCAAGCTCTCCTGCACGGGGGAGCAGCACTATCTCAGTATTCATAGCTCCAGTGCTTCAATTCAGGTGCCTTTTTCACTGCATTTTGCACCTGCTCAGTACAGACCCCTGCGGGCACTGTTGACTGGAGTGACAACCCCATCCGAGGAGGCAGAGGACCCCAGCGCGACAGAGATATGCCGCCTGTATGCCAGTGATCTACTGCACCCCGATGCAGGAGGCAGACATCAGTCTGTGCTGCACCAAAAAGCACGGACGGTTGTCACCGTGGTCTTGACGTCACAGCCTGCCCTCACTAGCCATTTGTGAAGTCCAGGGAACCTGAAGCAAGCTACTAGCGTTTGTACAATTCGTGGAAAGGGCCTACCTCGTCAGCGTCCATCTCCAGCTCCTGCGCCTGGCGGTTGTAGCGTGCGTACAGCGCAAACAGCGCCACCAGCAGCACCGTCTCCAGGCCCAGCGCATACTGCAGCGACCGCCTGCGCAGAAGACAGTCGCCCTCAGCTCCTTGAGCAATAATGTCACATCTGTTCGTTCCCCAACCTGTTAGTCTCCATGCCCTCGGCAAAGCTTATCATTGCTTGGTGTTCATGGAATGCTGTCTCGGCAGGTGACGCTCACTCATCCTCACTCGCACAACCTTCGCACATTGGCTTGCTGTGCATTATGCGGGAACATGAGGCACCATCCTGCAGACTCGCATCTTTAAAGGCCCAGAAGCTGCAACAGGGTGCAAGTGCCATCTCTGTGTGATTTATGACCATGGTGCTTGCCTGTGCTGGCAAAGCCAGTTGCAGAGGCCGCTGTTGAAGCAGTTGGCCAGACTGGGCGCCTCCTTCTCCAGGCTGTCAGCCAGCTCCAGCAGATCCGCCTCTGCGATGCGCCCAGGCGTGGGTCTGACAGTGCGCCTGCACAAATGAACAATCATACACGACCGAGAGACAGCGGTGTGGACCAGCACTCCCTGGAAAGTTGGCAGATCATCAGGGGAATCTGCATGAGGACCTTGCAGCTGTTTACAGACTTTGTCAGGCATCTACGCTCCAACACTGTCAGTGGGGGTGCACTATGTACCCGTTCCACTTCTGGCTGAGTGCCAGCAGGCGTGCGTCCAGGAACTGAGGCTCCAGGACAGGCACCAACTCAGGGTCAATCTCAATGTCAATCTCTGTGTCCATGCTTCCCTGCATGGTTGCAATTGTCTTTAATCAGCAAAATCAGGCTCTTCTGCCTGCATGTGTCTGATAGTGATGAGCAATGGCTCATTACGACTTGAGGTTGCCTCATGTATCTGCCACACAATATCGAACCAGGACACCCAGCAAAGATAGAACAGAGCAAAAGCGCTCACCTTGCTGCCGGGCTCATAGCTGATCTCAACATCGAGCGGCTGGCCTGCAAATGTGGCCTGGAGGTTGGCCAGAATGTCTGCCAGTACCTCTGACAGGCCTCCCGTGGTCTCTGCGTCCTCCACCGGCTTCTCGGCAGCTGCACCGCTGGCCAGGGCATTTCCCAGCCACCCGCTGATCAGGCTCACCATGCTGTTCACATCTGCGCACCAGGCACGCGTGTGAGATAGAGGACAAAGTAAGCCTGTCAGACCCACAGCATTTGTGGACCATGACGAGCTGCGCAGCATCTCATCCTCTTGAGAGGGCTGGAAATCTGAGCGGACCTCATATAGCCTGGGTGGGCACTTAAGATTAGTCACGCAGTTGTTACATCACAGAGCTCAGAGCACATACCTGAGAAGTCTGCATCGTAGAGGGATGTCACAGTATTGTCAGATTGGTCCTGTGCGACTGCCACCAGAGCTGGCAGGGCTTGCTCCTTCTCCACCCCCTCAATCACCACCTCTACATCTGTGACGTCTGAGGGCACGCTGAACACCACCTGTGATGGCAAAGGAGTCTCGTTGCACAATGCTCACACAACTTCCCCCTGTTGATATCACCTAGCTGCTGATTCTGGCTAAAGTATGCAAAGGTGTAATTGATATGACACCCACTCGCCACATCTATACGGCCTGCTGAAGGAATGGCCACCAGCTCTATAAAAGAGATCTGCTTTTCTCAGTATCGCTTGGGCAGACGCTGAATAAATGGTTCCGGCTGTGCGCAGTCAATGGCTCCACGGTCATGCATGATTGGACCAGGGTCCTTGGCGATGCGCTTGGTGGAGCAGCAAGGCTCGGGTGGCAGCGCACCTCAGACACATCGTCAGAGATGATGATTTGGGTGATATCTCCTCCCACAACCTCAATGCCAATGTCCTGGGACAAGTCCATGTCCACATCCAACTCCACGTCGTCGTCCAGGTCCAGAAAGTCCTCAAAGCTGTCCTCCTGCTCAGCATGACAGTCCGTTACAAAGCGCCAAATGTCAAAACTTGCTTGACAGCTGCTTCACTGAGGGTGCTGCAGGCAAGGCTCTGTGGCACCTCGAGAGTAAGGTGTGGCATCTTGCGGTTGCTGCCAGCCAAGTTCTCCTTGCAAGCAAACGTGCTCCTCACACCTGTTGCCCTTGCTCAGGAAGTAATGATGCATTCGACAGGCAACGTTTCCACCTGGTCTGAGGCAATGCTGTCTGCCCTCACTGGTACATCCTCCTCCTCCTCAACACCAAAAATGCTGTCCCACTGCGCCTGGGTGAAGTCGAGCGTCTCGTCTGTGAGAGGCGCTCTGGCCCGGAGCTCATACTCCTCCTCGCTCCTCAGCCTCTCATCCTCTGCGAATCATCCTTCAGGTTCTCATCATTTCCACTTTTAGGCTCACTGGTCCTGAGTGAGGAGAAGGGCCTTCCCAGTGAGGGGTGCTGGCCCTGAATGGGGGCTCTTTGCGTCATGCACTATGACATATCACGCACGTCTATCTCTGGTTGCGCTCCTTCACCCTGGGGACGCCCTGGTCTGTGACAACTTATCTGAGCCACGAAGGGTACACTCCACCCCTATCGTTATTGTAAGAACAGATAGATGGAGCTTTCCTTGAGCATTTGAGTATCTAGACAGGCGAGCGCATCTCTTGCTTCAAGCAACAGGATGGGCTGCTGTTTCACTCTTGTGTGTCTGAGAGAGTGAATGCAGTAGAGGGCTCATGAGCTGTACAGACCTGCGGCCTCGACCTCAGCCATGCAGCGCTCCTGCCTCTCAAAGATGGCAGTGAAGGGTGTGTCCACGCCGCAGGCAGAGAGGCCGGCAATCGTGGGGGCTTGCATGCCCACAAGCAGCTCTGAGACCACGTCATCATCACTGCACAGGCAATATGACATCAGCAATGAGCACACTTGAGCAGAGATGACCACCTGTGCATCTACGCATGACAAAGGTCAGCATACCAAGCACATGCGGGAGTTCGCTGCATTCTTGCATGGCTCCTTGCAGTATCATTGGGCAGAGCTAGTGCAGAAAAGATATACCGAGTGACCTACCAGAAGCACTTCATGCCCTCAAGGGCATGAAAGGGAATGCAGCAGAGCTGCTGCAGGTCCTGTGAGGCCAGGCCTTCATTACAGCTCTGCAGCGTGTCCAGCGCGCTGTAGCATGTATCCCGCTCATTTACATCAATTGTGCCGGGGAATGCTGCTGCCGCCAGGCCAATGCACAGCAGGCACAGCACCGCAGTGCTGGCCCGGCCTGCTACCATGCTCAGGGACAGCTTCTGCCTGCTTGCACGATGTGCTGCCTGCACCATTATCAGCCTTGTCAAGAAATTCAAAGCTGGCAGCACCTGTGTGAAGAGGGTTTTGCTTTGAGACCTGCCTGGTGTCAAACCATCCATCTGCAAATTCTCTGTCTGCCAACTTGCTGCTGAATGAGCAGCTGAGTGACTCGAGGAGAGTCTTGCAGCAAACCTATGGCGTGCGAACCAAAAGGTTCGCCATGTGACTAGACTTTACAGTACAGTCCTCAAAGCGGATGTGGTGAGTTACCACAAATGCCTCTTTGACAGCACAGCAAAACCTCAGAGACTACGTTACAAGACGCAGCGCCCGTTGCGCGGCATCAATGTGCACTGCCCATGCTCTAGTAAGTAGCTTATCATGGAGGGTACTAGCAGCTCACCTTCTGGTGAAGGGGCTTGGTAGAGACGCAGCAGATCGCTTTCGTCACAGCTTCGGGAACCCTGCGTGTGCACCACTACGTCGGACTGCTGCTATGGCGACGGCTCTTTACCGCAGCTTAAAAACACATCCGGCGTGTCGAAGCAAACATCGTTTCGTTGGGCTGCCCTTGTGACAAGTCCAAGGCCGTGCCCCAAAGCACAAATGGACGAACCTGAGCTGATGGTGCAGACACGCGGCTTCGTGTCCCCGCTATGTAGTTCCTACTTATGCTGGACTCCAATCCGTCTTTTAAATTCAAGGCCCGCACGTCTCTAGGGCCATCCATCCTGATGCACAGTCGATGAGTGCCGGTCCAAATCTGGCTCGGTGCTTCCACCTAGATCCGTAACATCTCACGGAGCTGTCCTTCTCTGCAAACTTTCCTAGGACATCCGTATGCCTGTTGGAAAGACGTATAGCAGCCCGGGTAAATCAGAAGGACATGGTGCTTTACTATGGGCAGTCGCTTGCGGATGTACACCAGTTGCTGCGTCCTACAAAAGCTGCTGCAAATTCCGACGATTTGGTGCTTTGTGTAAGCTGTATGCGGGTCGCCTTTTATGTCCCCTTTGGGTTTCATTGATACTGTAACTGCTCAACAACCAAATTATGAAGCCACTGCAGAAGGCGCTTTGTGTGAGCACTCATGTCATAAAGTCCTGCTCAAAGGCAACGGGGAAGGTCACACATTTTCTGGTCAGCAAGGTCATTGGGGCTGGAGGATCAGTAACAATCCAATCTCTTCTATTGGCAAGCAACGCATGGCTCCTGTATGCGGGTGATTTCTCTGTCAGGAAGCCTCACCTGTGTGCAGAGGAAGTCAGCAGTGCGTTCTGTACTATGGGCTCTCTCAAGCAGCTTTGTAGGAGGAAGGCATACGAAAAGCTCTACACAGCCCTCCATACCTCACGCAGGTGTGAAGGCTTGGAGGAGGGCTCGATTTGCAAACACTGTCAGGCTCCTCACAGACCTGGACGAGGATGGTTTGAAGTATGTTCTGAAGAACCTGCCTGCCTGGGTGAAGGTATGTTCATGCAGGTTGCTCCTCATTGCACTCTTCCTCAGTCTTGCTTCCGTGGCCTCCCCCTCCAGCTGAGAATGAAGATGTGCAAAATGTACTGAATTCGACATGATGCTGTGCAGTTCAGCGACTATGAGCGCGCCAAGTAAGCTCACGGGACACCTCCTGTGGGCCCACCTGAGTGAGACTGTTGACATATTGTGTCGTACCAGACACACACAGCAGCTGTGCATATGGCCTGCATCTTGCCACTTTATTCATGTGGGCTCTTTATTATACAAATCTCATGCTTCTATGCGCTGCAGATTCCTTAACGACTCTGTGCAGATGCTGTGGCCAGCCTTTGACACTGCGCTGTGCAAGTAAGTCTTCTGAATCCCATCAGCAAGAGCTGGCACCCCCAGGGCCATGGAACACCACTGTGCACACGATGGCTTACCACTCTGTGGCTCTCACAGTTCATGAGACCTCGCCGCAAGCCTCCTGACATGAAGCAAAGCCAGTAGCAAGAGGCTAGGCAGCGGGTTCTCCTGATGCGTTCCTAGGTTACCGTGTGTGATGCCTGATCTGGCGTGCGCAGCCTGATCAAGGATGAGCTGGAGCCTCACATGCGCGACTTCTCCCCGTCAGTGGTCAACGGCCTATTCTTCGAGCGGCTGTCCTTTGGCCTCGTGCCCATGTCCATCATGGGCGTGCGCATCGCGCCCCCTCAGACCTCCAGCGGATCCAATGTGGCCATTGGTGCGCCCGCTGCACCAGAAAACACTGAACACACTGAAGTCTGCATATTTTCATCGCAGCCAGCCCTTGCAGTACATGGTCCGTGGTCACGGTGCCTCTCTCTCAGATAGATGGCTGTTTGCCTCGTACTTAGTGTATTGGCATAGGTGCCCCCATCATCTGTAGCTGCATAGTAGCCACATCCTGATTGGCGCTTCAAACAACCTGGGGCACAGGACACGCATCAAGCGCATGACAGCAGGCTTGCCAGAGTGAGGTTGCGGAGTCACTCTGCTCTCTTCTAGAGTATTGCTGCTGTGCGTGCAGAGCTGGACATTGATGTGCGATGGGCTGGGGAGCCGGATGTGCTGCTCAAGCTTGAGCCCTCCAATAAGTGGCTGATGAACGCTGTCAAGATAGGTGAGACGGTCATGCATTCACCAGATGACAGTTGCTGGATGTGCTGCCAGGGCATGCATGCCGCAACAAAACAGGGAGGGCAGTGGGGGAAGTCCCAGGGACATTCAAGAGGTATATGGTTTGCAGAACTGAAGAGGGTCTTTGTGGTGCAGGCAAGCTGAAGGTGCTGCCGGCTGTCAACATGACGCCTGTCATGGCTGTGCGTGTGCGCACTGTGCAGATGTCAGCTGTGCTGCGAGTCACCATGTCGCCTGTTTTGGATGATCTGCCCTTCATTGGCGGAGTGGCGTTGTCTTTCATAACACAGCCCTACCTGGATTTTGACCTCAGGTACATCCATCTGACTGACGTGCTGGCATTGGCGCACTGCTCATGTGCGCAAAAGCTGCAGAGCATGCGCAGCAGAACACAGCATAGCCTTGTTGAACTGACAAACATGCTGCGGCCCCTGCATGCTTCTCAGAGCGTTGCGCTGCTTTGCAGGCTGGTAGCAGGCCCGGACATCATGTCGGTGCCTGCGCTTGCCAGCTACATGCATGCCAGTCTCATGGACGTCTTCGTGGACCAGATGATCTGGTAAGTGCTGCTCCTTCCCAAACTCTGCACGGTGTTTTGGAGGGATTACATACTCTCCTATTTGATTTGCAGGCGGTGAAGTATGCTGTCCAGATGTACTTCTGAAGCCTTGATGTTCGTTCCATTCACAAAGATAGCTAGTGAGGTTGAGATATGACTGAAGGTCTTATAGGCGGCCATAAAGCGATGCAAGTGTGAGAAAGCATGACTGATGAGACCAGTGAATTGTGGTGCGCATGTAGGCCCAAGTCGGCGCAGATACCTTTCATGATGCCGCCTTCTGAGGAGAATGACATCAAGGCGCCCCAGGGCATCCTGAAGGTCCAGGTGGGCCATGTGTAACCTCTCCCACAGGCTGGGAGCTCACCATGTAGAGCTGTCTTTATACCGGGCTACGGAAGCAACGGGGGCGCCTGCACAAGCTTATGCCTGGTTCTGCATTGCCATCTGATACGCAAAGCTGACACCTGCTTGCACTGTATCTTCTGGCTTGATAGTGACAACATAAAGGGTCCATATTTTGGTGCTGCCAACAGTGTCTGAAGGGTGCCGCTATGCATGGCAGGTCATAGAGGCGAGGCTGCCTCAGCGCATGTCCCGCTTGCGGCGCGTGGAGAAGCGCGTGGACCCCTACGCCTGCCTGGCCATCAGGCCCCACGAGTGCGCCTCTCCCTCTTTCTGCACCTATGAACCCTCGGGGCCTGCAGGGGTGAGAACAACTTTTGTCTTGAAGGGTGCCAGCAGGGCATGTCAGGGCTGTAGAACTGTGTTCTGAGCTCTGAAGCTGCCAGGGACTCAGATTCTGATGCAGGAGCTTTTCAGTGTTGCAAGGCCAGTGTGATAGCATTGGCAGGAGGACAGGCAGCTTGAGAGATCGGCCTGGTATGCAGGGGGCAGAATGATGTGGGCACACAGTCCGCGAGCACCAGCGGGAAGCAGGATACGACGCATCCGCACTGGAGGGAGGCCTTCCACATGTGCGTGGGCAGCATGGAGCAGATCCTGGAGGTTGTAGTGGCGCATGCTGCAGGCACAGGTGGGCTTGGGCTGTGGCCATTTCAATTAAGTCTGGAGTGGCTTGTGTGGTAGAATTTGTTGAGGGACACCCAATGTCAGAGTCCTGAACCCTGACTACAGATGTGGGCAATCTATGCCTCGTATGGCAGTGTGCGCACTCATCCTGGTTGCTGCCCTATGATGCAAGGTAGACCACCAGTGTGATTGACTGCTTAGTGCGTTGTTGCGTTTGGAGCCTGATTGGGACAGCAGTGCTGTAATGAAAGGCTCTCCCAGTCCAGTTATCGTCCCGGCATGTGCTGCAAAGCCTCTGGGTATCCTTACTGAGCAATGCTTGGTGTGTGCACAGCGGACCCCAACGCTGACATTCCGCTTGGCCGTGTGGACATCCCCATCAAGGAGATCCTGCGCGAGGCCGCACGCCCTAGCGGGCAGCGCCTGGCCAGTGCTGCCAAGGTGGCATACAAGCTGCGCCAGGCGGCCCAGCGTGCTCGAGCAGCCGTGGAGGCGAGGCGCGCTGCGGACATGCTACGGTATAAATGCCATCCTATGCTGATATCCAACCCCAACAGACATCAGAAGAGCTGTAGAATCTGTTGCTGCTCCAGGCCATGCAGTGCATCAGAGCAGCTCTGATGGTGAGGCATACTGCTGTAGGCAAAATGTCTCAGCGCTCACCAGCTCAAGGCATGATATTGCGCTCGTCCTGATGCGCGTCTTGTAAGGAGCTTTTCCATGGCCCCGGATCGCTCAATACCAATGCTCCTGCATGCAGGCGGGAAAGTGAGCCAGCAGGGCATGACGACAGGGCAGAGCTGGCTCCAGACCTGCGGAGCGATTCAGCGCCCGCCAGCTCGGAGCACTTTGACGCCAAAGCATTCTGCAGCGCGCTGACGCTGCCAGATGGCACCCCGGGAAAGCCGCCCAGGGGCCCCTTTGGCAGCGGCAAGTGGCGATCAAAGAGCGATGTGAGCAAGGACAAGCACATCAAGACGGGCTACACCCGGCCCCTTTCTGCAGAGCACCTGCGCTGTCAGGTGAGATGACATCTTCACCTCCCAGACCCTTGACGCAGTTCTGGTGGCCTTCGTTAATGGCACTGCACAGCCATCAATTTAGAAGCGTACCTCTGTGCTGTGTTGCTAACGGAAGCCTTGCGACATTGCAGGAGTCCAGCAGCAGTGGGGATGGTCCTCATGCGCTGGCGCAGAAGCTTACCGCCATAGCTGACACAGGTGAGTCTTTCAACCATGTCTAAATGTATGCTTGTAAGCTTCAACAGGCTTCACCAACATGGTTTAAACAAGTGCTGGTGCATGAAGAATAGCATGCTGCCTCACCTATCAGCCAATGCAATCCTCAGAAGGAGGAGGAGCATCTTCGTGTCGAAATCAAGTGGAATCCCGCTCTTCATCAGTACACCTTGTCGTTCGGCTATTGGGCGAGCCACTTTCTCCGTTCTGCAATCTGAAGTATGGCGACTGGCTGCCCAGGAGAGGACAAAGCAGACATGGGCCATGTGGTGGAGGCCGCCACCATCCCGCCTGTGAGCCCCAACATGCAGGGCATGAGCCTATACAGGAGTCCCTCCAAGATCATGCCCTCGCTCCCCTCCCATACGCCTCACAAAGCAGGTCAGCCCGCCCGGCCTGCAACGGCTCACGCATCGCCCGCAAGATGTCGGATGTGAGCCCTGGAGACCAGATTGTGTCATGTCTGAAGCTGATGCACTCCACAAAAATGGCCATTAGCGCATCTCCAACACTTTAGCAGTGTGTTTGTCACATCGCACCAGGGTGAAGTGAGGTACAGTTGCAGAGCAGTGATGAGACTGTGCATGCATGGCTGCAGCTCATGAGGCCGCTCTGGCCGTTACCGCAGAGGAGGGCTCCTGGCTTCCCCTGCTGCCCATAAATGCATATGGTGAGTGGCGTCCAGATTTCGCCTGCACTGTGCCTTTGACAATGATTTCATTTGCGTGCTGCCCCAACACTGGGAATGGGATCCAGACCCCATCTCTACAGCATCAACTCCGTTGCCCAATGCATGCTATGCAAGTGGTATGAAAGCCATTGAGATAGGTCAGGGACAGTGTACTCTGTAGTGCTATGTGACTTACGCCCTTCATGTGGCTGTCACAGGGGGTCTGAACCCCACGCCCGAGTCCTTTTTCCCGACGCTGCCCAGCCTGTCGCTGCTGGTGGAGGACGCTGCCGAGGGCTTCAGCAGCCTCTTCTCGCGCACATCCCCCGACATGCCTGGCGCTGGCGACCTGGAGGACAGTAAGACAGGTGTGCGCTTTACATCCCTGCACGAGGTCCCAGGTCTGTCCCCACCTGCAGTCACAAGAAGAGGCATTGCATGGCCCATCTTATGTCCTATGGGATGGGTGATGTGCGCTCTAGCGGCAGGAGAGTGTACTGTAGACACTCCATGAGACACTCAGCATGTGCGGGGGGCTTCACTCTTCTGAGTGCATGGGCGACGACCAGAATCTGCATCCCTTTACGGAATTGGGTCTCTCTGGCCATGTGCATGCGCATATGATTGCTGAATTTGCAGGGTCTATAGGATGCCGCTCCATGGGCAGCGTATGCAACAGTGATGAGGATGACACTGACTCGGAGCCTCACTCCAGCGCCGCAGCCCAGGTATGGCCCACCTGGCATTGCACGTCAAGGCCTTGAGCACATGAGCGCCCTGCCTTTCCTGAAGGATGCCAGACATCCATCAGACGCAGGAAAGTGGTGTGCGGCATGCCAGAACCCCGCTCAACACCCACCAGGGTCGCTGCATGAATTTACGTTGGAATGTTTACTGATCGCCGTCCACCAGGACGAGATAGTTGTGTGGCTGAAAATATGGTGATGCATCCTGCAGGACTATGCAAGGGGGTCGACAACAACACTCTCTTTCTTCGACTTCCACTCCCGCAGCAGCAAGAGCGAGTCAGCCAGGTCCAGCCCCACGAAAGCAAAAAAGGCGCCCCGGCGGCGCTTCTCCCTGTTTGGGGAACCCCAGAAGACAGGTACATACCTCCGGAGTCTTTGCGCAGAGCAGACTTGGAGCAGGTCAGCAGGAGCTGGGCAAGCGTCCCCGCAGGCGATTTACCCGGATGTGTTTATTTTCGACTCACATGCTCACGCGCCTGCATACGTGATGCATGCTTGCCATGCAGGGAGCGCCAAGAGCAGTGCTGCAGAGTCAGCCACGAGGCAGCAAGGGCGGGTGCTGGGCAAAACTTCAAGCAGACGCTCCAGCAACGGGCGCACAGCGCGACTGCGACGCGGCAAAACGGATGTTGCGGGCGCCGTGCGGCTCCAGCTCAGCTTTCTTCCTGTCTCCTCCACCCCCCAGCCTTACAGGTGCAGCTCTGCACTCAATGGAATTGTCCGTGTCTGGCTCTCTTCCCGTGTAGGTGATGGGCATAGGCTTCAGCGCCCTGTGGAGCATGTGATGCATGTGAAACTGCTGCCTCTCCACTGAAAGCCTGGTCTGGTCCTGTGCATAGGGCCAAATTTTTTCTCTCTGCGGCTGTAGGAATCCGCAGGACCCTATCGTGAGCAGCCCTAGAGCAACACCTGAGGAGGGCCTAGAGGGTGGGGAGGCCCGGCGCAGCTTGGTCCCTCCGCAGCGGCCGCTTGTGGTGGGGGCTCTGGCCGTCATGCTCCTGGCCAGCAGCATCAACGAGGTCAAACTAGGCATCCCAGCTGTCAGCATCCGCCTCGGCCTGCAGGTGTGGCCCACGGCCATGGCGAGTTGTTCTTGTGTTTTCACAGAGAGATGCATGCTGCAATACCGCCCCAGTCCTTCTGACCTGCCCCAAAGGCGTCAGGGCTCTTGAGGTTTTTGGCTACAATAGAGGGTTACTCATGAGGGTCCAGCAGCGAACGGTATGCGGGTGCTGTGTGCAGACGCACAGGACGCAGCTAGCTTCAGGCAACCCTAGCGGTCGCGCAGAGTGGAACTTCCGCTGCTGCTTTGCGCTCGAGCTCCCAAATGTCTATGACGACATCAAGGTAGTGACACTCCACCGGTGTCTTGGCAGCCTGCTGTTGCTCGTGTGATCTGCAAAGCCTCATGTCCTGCGGCGGGGACAGATGAAGAGAGGCCTGACGAAATTTTCAGGCCGTCACTCTACCTTCCTGTGTCTGCATGCACTTGCAATTAGGGAACACAATCCAAGTGTTCTGGAAATCTTTTCTAGGTCTGCAATACTTCGATTGAGAGTGATTGGTGTATTCAAGCAAATCAACAAGCTGCCTAATGCATCTGAATCATCCGACGTTCATGGTGACTGTATAAGCTTGGAAGATATGCTGCAGGTGACCATAGGCGATGCCACCAAGACCCTGGCGTCTCGCATCTGGGACACCTGGATTCCCTTTGGCTCCGAGAGTGAGACAGAGGTCACCACTGTTGCCAGCTGCCGAATACCCCTGGCCGACATCCTCGCTGCAGGCAAGCTTGTGCAGCTGCCGAATTGTTTGTCTGTCGAGATTGCAGTGCTTTGATGGGCAAAGCTGCGCCGAACTGCCGATGCCCACCTGTGGAGCAGTCAGGTATATCAGCTTCAGCCAATGTATTTCTTTGCAAGTGCCGATGCCGAAATGGCAAAAATACCAATGTCAGCCTCTGCTTGAGGCTCAAAGTTGCGTGCAGGCAAGGCGAGTGGCACCTGGAAGATGATGCGGCCGGACAAGCTGGGCCAGACTAGGCCCTGCGGCCACATCTCCATGCGCTGCGCCTGGCTCCCTGCGCTTCCCAATTAGCTCGCAGCTGCAGCATCACATGGGGGACCAGACTCTGGAGCTTTAGGGTGTATGCATGAGAGTCTGGGAGCTTTGCTAACCAGGCCAGCAGAGTCAGGAGTGAAACAGTTTTACGGGCTCTTGAGGGGGGGACTTCTCATCCGTGAGACCACAGCTGAGCGTGGCTTGCGGCAGTACACCAGCTGATGAGTCTAGGCCTGGAGCACTGCTTGCCTCTTTGTCTTGAAAGCGGTGCTCCGGCTGGCGGAAGTCCCAACAGAGAAGGCACACAACAGAGAACTGTGGTGAAGGCCAGGTCAGCCAATTCAGAACGGAATAGACAGGGCCCGTTGTTTGGTCGAATTCTGAGTGGCAGAGGACGTTCCTGAGCCACATAGCATGCTGCAGAGCCAAGACCGTCCTATTGTACCCCTGCAACATGGGGACGTGTGAGCAGTGACGGCCCTTTCAAGGAGTGGCACTACGCCGGAGGCCCAGTTCCCTGCACCTCTGTTCTTGTGATTAGGAAGATATTTGAGAGGGAGTCCTGTATACAAATATGTACATACATCATTGGGTAGGAAGCAGCATTGAGTACCCTGAATTGGGGTGTACCAAGATGTGCGTATGGTCTGCATTGTGGTTGCATTCACCAGCCTGTGTGAGCTGCATGCCATGCAGTGGAATGGGAGCTGGGATAGGGCTGGGTGTATGGATGCCTTTGAGTCGCTGATCTGTTTTGCAATTGCAAGCGTACCAGCAGCGCCATATCAAAGCTAAAGCTGAGCTACCTAGGCACCATGTCAGTCTTTCAGCTGGCTAGCCACGTGGCACTGTGCACCGGCAAGGCCTTCCTATGAGCCAATAGACGTCTCGCAGATATTGTCCTCAATGTCTAGAAGCGATGCCCGTGAGTCTTGCCAATCCGGATGGGACTGCAATGAGCATCCGCCTCTGAAGAGAACATTGCCACTCGTGCACTGCAGAGCTGTGGGAGGTGCTTTCTTGTATGTAAGCATAACACTATGGATGTATCATATTCGTCTAATCACCACTTGTCGTGCACCCTCAGTCATCTGACCACGGAGAGCTCATTGTATGTCAGCTCAAGCATATGGTTGTCTTTGACCCAAGATATCTTATCTCAGGGTCACAATGCCAATGCTGTCATATGAAGTTGTCTGCAAATGGCAAGCAGTGGACGCTGCAGCTCAAAATGATCAAATGGTACAGATGTCAGCGCTTGTGTGTCAGCCTGCTATCGCTCAACATCTGAGTCTGATAGCCCATATCCTTGGCACTTTTGTGGGCAACTTTGCATTATTGCTGACCCTCAGGATGAGGAGAACTCTGGCTCTGAGGTCTCCTCTCCTTGTGCTGCCAGTCTTGCTTGCCTTGCTGTCCCCCATGAACCCTCTGCTGTGCCTCCTTCTCTTCTCTTGCATACGAGATATGCCATCAGCAACTGATAGCGCATCCTTGCTCCACGACGGCGCCTCGACACACCAGAATCACACCACATTGACCGTGATGGCCTGAGGGGCCTTTTGGGAGGCGGCATCCGAAGCATTGGTGCCGTGAAACTCGATGACATAAGGCATAGCACCAAGACACACAGCAGTGGCAGCACTGGTGTAAAGGGGACAGCGCTGTGTGCCGGCAAGGGCGGGCCATTAAGCGCAATCTCTATTGCCGCTGCTGGAGGATTGCTGTCACCAATGCTGCCGGTAACTTCAGGGTTTAAAGCGAGCTCAGCTGGTACAGGATAAGCAACCCCTGCACAGACACAAACCAAACCTGACATGGAGAGTGCATGGCTATGCATGCACCCCAGGAAATGCCAAGCGCAGAAAGGATGGGCCTGCAGAGGTGTGCCACTCCAGCTTGGAGGATTGAAGAGGAGCTTGAGAGGTACCAAGGTTTGGCAAGGCCACTGAGCCCTGTGCTTTGGGGCCCGCGGCTGCAGCTTTGAAGGCAGTCATGAGCAGCTCATGCATCTGTGCTTGATGCTGCGTCTGCGCCTCGACCATCCGCCTGTGCAACTCCATCTCCTGGCGATACCAGTCCATCCGTTCCTGGAAAAATGCCTCATCGCGCTCCATCTGTTCCTTCCGCCACGCCTCCTACGGACAAGCCGCAGTGCTCAGTGCTATCCAATCCCTCACAAGCCTTCACCTCCAATTGTGGCAGGCACAAATACCAAGGCGCTCATGGCTCTGCTATGGCTCACCTCGCGGGCGTTCGCAGCAGCATCATACTGATCCATCTCCTCAACTTTGTGCATCAGCAGTGCGATGAGGGAGTCAGGCTGAGAGACTCGTGAGGCCGCCGTTGTCTCTGATGTTCTGGCTTTCTTCTTGACTCGAGCACAAGACTGCTCGGAGGTGCTCTCCCCTGACTTGTGAGCAGCCCCAGCAGACTCCCCTGCTTCTCGTGCTTCACAAACGTCTGCAGCCATAAAGCCTCCCATCACAGACAGCTTCACAGACCTTCCCACACAGGCAGAAGAGATATATCAAAGAACTCGATACCTGCATCAGCAGCAGGCCTGTCGTCGTCATCTTCCTCGTCTATCTTCTCATACAATGATGCATCGTCCCCAAATACGGGATAGGACTGTCCAAACTTGGCCCACTCCTTGTTGCCTAGCTCTATCTCTTCCGCGGTCAATTGCCTCATGCTTCAGTGACAAGAGCAACTCGTACCCGGGGAGGACTCTGCTCTTCACCTCTTGCAAGGGAAGTTGCACAGCAGGATGCAAGATCCTTGCAGGTTCAGATCAAATGAGACAGCGGCAGAAGTATACATTCTACCAACTCAGTGGCAGAACCCACTTCTGCCATCTACTAAATCATATTTACGTACAGTCACCATTAGACAACCCACGTGCAATCGTGCCCTCCTGAGCTCAGGGCTCTACAGCTGCTTCACGAGCTGACTATTACTATCGAAAGGAAGCTCAGAGACCTACAATGCTATGTACTGAGCTCTTTGGACCCCTTCCCTCGTTTCACCTGCTTTACAAGTCAACTCGCTGCTATGGGCATGTGATGGCATATATGAAGCTAGCTACGCGGTAGTAGGCAGAAAATCAGCTATGCTGATTGGATTACGCTTTGCATATGACGTCAAATCGAGACTGTCTCTAGCCGCTGCAGGAAACTTCGACCCTGAATGCTTTCAGAGTATTGGTGCTCTAAACTGGTGACCTCTAGTACCTCATATTAGAACTACAAAAACACATCAGCCTTCAACCATCGATGTCTGCTCCAGCCTTGAATGGCAGGAGAGGGCTTGCTTATTCACACAGCAGGTGCGGCCTGCAAGACACACGCCCACAATGTGCCGCCCTGCTTGCAAAAGCTTATGACAAGGGTCTCTCTCTTGCAGATTGATCCCTAAGACAGCAGCAGCATTGCAGCAGCATTGGCACAGGGCGTTCTCAGCTCCAGTAGTCCCTCCAACGCACCAGGCGCAATGCAGCGCATGCTCTCAGAGGTCCCTGAAGCCCAGCCGGTCGCTGATGCTGATTGTGAAAAGAACCAAGCGTGAGCACGCAGTCAGAGCAGTGCAAGGGACGCAGCTGCCGAGCGAGCTCAGGGGCAGCAATGCAGAGGACCTGCCAGAAGCCCTTCCTCCGCCTGTGCAACCCTTTGCAGTCATACTTGGAGCAGGCCCGACAGGCGCTTTCATGGTAAGCAGGAGACTCTCAAACAAGCGAGCATGGTCCTCTGCCCTCATGGCAGCCCTCTGCTGTAAGCTTCAGGGGCATGACACCAGAGGATTAGTATCTCACAAGCGCATACCTTAGCATGCTCCCACCATGCCAGTGCGCTATGCCCTGCTGTCTTGTCTCAAAGTCAACATGCTGCAAAAAGTGTGTGGGCATTTGAAGTCTTTGTGATGGTCGTGTGACAAAGACAGGTTCTTGTCCCCTGCAGGCTCTCTTGCTGGCTCAGCAGGGCTGGCAAGTCAATGTGTATGACTCCCGGCCGCGCCCCGGCAACGCCTGGGATGCACACACCATGGCACATGCACAAAATGTGGTGCTTGGCCACAGAGCGCAGCTGTGCCTTGCAAGAGCAGATGCCTTGGAACAGGTAGTAGATGTCCTGTAAGTCAGATATGAGCCCGTAATACTGGCCGACATCATTGGTCTCACATTGCCTATCACCCCCTGTATGGCTTGCCTTAGGCGTTCACCAAGCTTTTATGCAAGCAGATGGTCACTGCCCCCAGCAGTTGCATTAGCGAATAGCACACTGCGCAGGTAGAGGAGTGCGGTGTGAGGTTGCTTGGCCAAGTAGCAGTAGGGCAATTCTGGCGGGACACCTCTGTGAGGTATCCATTTGCTGCGCTCAGCATCTCCGAGCCTGACTTGGCAGGTGCCCTCATCAGGGTCGGCCAGGAAAGATACCCACACCAGGTGAACAGCCTCCTCAGCAGTCTTATCACCGAGCTTGCAGCACATGCTTGTCTGGATGCCTCTCCTTCAGCAAGCAGCTTGACATCAGGCTGACTGATTCGAGAGTGTATGTTGCAGATCAGGTATCACTTTGGGCATCGCTGCACAGCGGTGGACTTCAGCAGCCATGGTGCCAACTTTGTAGATGAGAGCAGCAGCTTTGCAGACCTCATGGCCTCCTCTGCAGTCTTCATCAAGAAGTCACCGCCTGCAGACCTGCTCATAGGTGCAGCCTGTCCTCACATGACTTGTGATGTGTTGTGCTAGGTTGCAAGATAATCATAGTCAAATACAAATCCCTCTCTGATCAGTCGTTTAGACTGCTTGTGAGGCGTTGGCCCTGTTCAGGTGCTGATGGCCCGCGCTCTGCAATGCGCTCTGCCATGCAATTGCAGACTCCCATGTTCGGCTTCTCTCAGGTGCGCATGCACCCGGCCTCTGCAGAATCCATTTGCAGAAGACAGTAAGAAGTCTGTCACAGAGAAGACAGCCATGACACCCTCACGATGTCTCTGCATGCCCCTTCTGAAACCATATCCTCTGCTCTTAAGCTTGCCATTGCTGAACGTTTTGGCATGACAGGCTGGCAGCTTCTGTATGCAGGTGTTCAGCACGAGAGAGGTGCACAAGGCCTTGCGTGTATGTCCCACTAGCAGCCAGGCGGAACATGGTTCAGCGTCTTCATCATCAGTGCCAGCATGGAGCCCACGCTGGCGCACAGGTGGCGTGCTACACCTGACGCAGGCCCTGTACACCCTGGAGCGCCAACTGGACGGACAGCCCATCACTTGCCAGCTGCTGCCCAATCGGGACGGAAGCTTCGCAATGTCTGTCAGGGGCCAGGGCCTCATCTGCTGCAGCACAGTGCCTGACTGTGAAAGACTCTTCCAAACAGCCTTTCCACAGGTGAGATCTTTCATCCAAGGCCTTTGAGGGCATGCAGTTGGGAGATGATGGCGTGAGCTTTGGCGTATCTCACACTACTGCAACTTTGTCCCGCACCTGCGGCGAGTTGTGCACTTCCGGAGCAGACGTGAAACCCATGTGCTGCCAAGCTAGCTCCAACCAGAGCCTATGCAGTGTGTGAGTACACTAACCTTTGTCTCCGATGATCTGTGGTAAGGGGCTTGACCTGAGGAAGGACACCAAAATACAGGTGGTAGAGGCGCTCGGGATGAGCACAAACACCTACCAGGATTTTGTGTCGGCGCCTTTGTGCTCGGAGCCGCTCATCAGCTGCTCCCGCTTCCACCACAACAATGCTGTTCTCCTGGGCAGCGCAGCCCATGCCACCTTCCCGGACATGCATGTCAGCGCAAGCGCAGGTCTTGAGGTGACCCTGTCTTCTGCTATGCACAAGCATGGGGCTACAGACACAGTGCTCTGGGAGTAGCACAGCAGGGTCGCCCATCTTTAAAGCTCAGCATAGCTGTCTACAAACTTGTCTGAATTTTGCTCTTGGGGCTAGCAAAGGAGGACTCTTGGATTTTGGGAGTCAAGGGTGCATGTGAGGTATGTGTATTTCATTGCAGGACTGCATCAGCTTGGCTGATGCTCTGCAAGAGCATGGGTCGGGCAGCCCGGCTGTGCGGCGGGCAGCCCAGGCCATGACTGCCGCCCGACGGCCGGCAGCGCTTGCAGCAGCGCGACTGGCTGCATACACCGCCACGCCAAAGGACCCGCTGTCGTGCGCGCTGTCAGAGCTGCGCTTTCATGCGCTGCTGGCCTGCAGCAGCAGCCTCGGCAGCCCAGAGCTTCTTCCATGGGAGGTGATGCTTTCATACCCCTCTCAGACCTACCTCATGCAATCTTGTTATACCCTCCATTGTGTCTGCTGCTTGTCAGTGCTCTCTGATTGTGCTCATGGCAGCATCCTAGCATCCGCTTGTGAACATTAGCTGCATAAAACTCTCGGATCTTAAAACCTCAGCTTAGCTAAGTGCAAGGAACCTCAGCAGCTTTTACGTGCTGACGAATCAGCCACTCGTGCTGACGTGAGATTGTCATGCACTGCAGCTGAAGCTCCTGAGCTCAAACCCGGACCCTAGGCTCATACACAGCTGGCGATCGCAGGACGCCCTACTTGCAACTGTTATTGTCCTTGGTGCTGTCGTCATCATCATCTGGGGCTCCTTAGAGATTAGCAGCCATGTATTTGGGTCGCCAGCACTGTCTGATATCCTAGATGCAGCTGTCCAGAGCGCCAGAGGTGCGATGATCAGCTTTCCCAGGCTCTGGGCAGCCGTTTTGGCAGCCATCACGGAAGGCAGGCGAGCGTTTGCTGCGGCCTTGCAGAGCTTGTGAGACGCAGCTTCTGGAGACAATGGGGTGCCATGGCTTGACAAGATGGCACTCTGAGAACGGCTTGTTTGCCCACTGACGCCCACGCCCTGTAAATATGCACCAATCGGCCACCCAACGCCCATGCAAACACCCGCGATAGGCGCTGCGTTTCGATGGTGGGGGCAGCCTGGGCAGGCGTTAGGCACGTGATGGGCAGGCGATAGGCCCTTTCCCACCTGCATCGATATCTGCACCAACGGCGCGCCCGGAAAGCACCTTGTTCCCGATTGTGACATGATTGGTTCGACGAAGGTGCAAGCAGGACAGAGAAGGGCGGTGCATGGGGGCACTTTGTGCAGTGATGGGTGCAGTCTCTGATATTGCCTGGGCGCCCTTTGGGGGCTGAATGCAGCAGATGGGCGCAGGTTAGGTGCACTTGTGGGTGCACTAAAACAGGCCATGGGTCCACAATTGGTGCTGCACCCTGCTGGGTGCACTCTGGGCCACTGTAGGGTCTGCCACCTCTTACATGGGCACTATAAGGTGCCCTCTGCGCACTCAGCAACCGCTGCAGCTGCTGATACTTAAGTGCTATACTCCTCCATGCCGCAATCATATCACTTTCTGAGGGGTGATCTGCCACAGCACCTCTGAAGTTGCAGATCTCCAGCTGGGCATGGACCCCCTCAAACTGAGCTCTGGAGGAAAGGCAAGTATTGGTGTCCTTGGGGCGCTGCAGGCTGTGCGCATGCGCTGCTGATGCGCATCTGTGCATTGAGCTGCACGAGTGCGCGTTCAAGTATGCTGAGAGTGACGGTGCTGGGCACAGCTGCAGCTTGCAAGCTATATAGCCATTGAACTGAGGCTCTGATGATCTGCGCAGCAGATGCCACTGTCATGATGTACACAGCTCTGTGGATGTACTCAGTGACGTAAATATTCACATCCCTGCTGCTCGATACCCTGCTTGCTGCTGCACTATTCGATGACTTCATCCGCGGCAGCATTGTTGCAGACGTGGATGGCGTTGTGTGACATTGGTGTTGCGCTCTGAGTGATCTGACATGAGCTTCAGGGCCTGCTCCTGGCTGGCAATCTCATCTGCAGGGTCACCCTTGGCCCAGGAATGAAGCAAAAAGGCGCCTTCAGCGTATGGTCTCTACATGAGCAGCAAGGAGACAAGAGTTCACACCTCCAGGTGCTGGCATGCCTTCCAGTCACCAGCCAATCACCCTGCAAGGTGTGTGCCGCCCTCGTCCAGCATAGCCGCCTCTTCTGCTTTTTCTGATCTTTTCTGCGATGCAGACATGCTTTAGCAGAAAAGTGCTGCGTGTCCCAAGCTGGCATGCTTCATTCTACAGGCTATTAGACAGAAGTGCAAATGGCTTGCATGCCATGCACACTATACAGCTCAGAGAGCCAGGAAGCCGCGCTGGGTAATACACCTGTAAGCACCTTGATTCTGTGATATCTGGCTGCTCTGCTCTACGCAGCTGCTGCTGCTCAGCGCAAGACACACGAGCTGCTCCAGAGGCAGCTGCTCCAAAACCTCATACCTGTGCAACACAGCATCTCATCAGCGCGGAAGGGTGCAGCAGGGACTCTCCCTGGGCTGAAACACAACCAGACGCATCAGGCTGATGCATTGGTGGAAGCACTCCACTGCCTTGCATGCAAAAATTGGCACTGCAGGTATTGCTGCTCCTATGTCAACATGCATGTGCAGTGACATAGCGTAGACCTTCATCAGCATCACTTTGATGCTGGACACGGCAAGGGCACACAGACTGATGCATGTCAGCTCCATGCATACTGACACTCCCAATGCGTCTCTCTTTGTCAAGCACGTGAGACCTGCTTCTGCTAATGGTGACAGCATCTCCTCTTGAGCCGTTGTTCTCTGCAAGCGGTTGCACATGAGGGCAACCTTACCTTGCCATCAGCTCCAATAGCCTCTGCAGCTTGAAGCTGCTTCTGACACGCTGTTAGCTGACCTGCAAGAAGCCGCAAAAGCCTGGCCGTCAAAGGAGCATTGAATCCTATGCTCAATGGATGTTGAAGGCAGTACAGACAAGAATAGACCTGGCATTCCTTGTATGCTGGAGCTCTTTGGGCATATGATGTGCCAAAGAGGCTACATGACACCCCAGCAAGGGATTGACTTTAAAGCACAGAGCAACAAATGACATCTTGCATCAGCCCACGTCGTCTGCTGGCCCTCTCACAGTGCAATTGCGAGACAGATGTACCTGCAGAGCTTGCCCAGCGCACCGCTCTCACTGCATGCCATGAAGGATGTCCCTGCTGACCATTGCTACCTGGGGAGGCCTAACCCTGCAGCAGCGCAGCCATTGGTTTTCATGCGGGCTGGCATGATGCTTATTCACCCTGATCACATGCAAAGGCATGATTCCTGATAGCGTCATAGTGATAGGGAATAGGTCACAGTGTGGGGTAGGCGGAGATTCAGTGCAGACAGGAGTATGCCCCAAGATGCTGGACACCAAACAGCTACAGTCCAGGTGCACTCTCGCATGCACTTAAGAAGATACAGGCTGTTAAATGCTTGGATATCTTCACACAAAATCAGCATTACCTATGGCCAGCTGTGATAGCGCCATCAGTAAGCCCTGGCCCATTGACTGGCCTTGACCTTTTGTAGAGGGTCACGTCTGGCTGGAAGATCTCTAGAGTCAGATCAGCCGGGGCCAGGGCAGGCAGCCACGTCCAAGTTGGCTTTTGCTTGCCAAGTCCCGTCCCCTGATGTCACGTGAAAGAATCCTGCAGTTGAGCTGAGATCATGTCAGCCAATGGGCCATGCATGTCGTCATGCACCGTATAGGTGACACAGGGAAGTGGATGTGGCTGCCTTGATCTCTGACGGCTATGCCATTACAGCTGAAGGGCACGGGGACGACTCCTAGTGGCTGAGTACACACGTGCGAGCCACCATGGACAGCAATGCACAATCATGTCAAGAAACACATGGTGTTGACATGACAGTGTGGAAAGGGGGATTTACCTCGCTGTGCATCCTCTTTGCTGAAGCTTCTGGTAACATGCAAAAATGCCTTGTCCTGCTAGAAAGGCATCCCAGCTGTCTTGCAGGGTGAGCCTGCTTGTCTGGCATGGCAACAACGCCCCTGTAGCAGTCCAAAATCAAGATCAGCAAGCTTTGACTCTCTAGTAGCTGCTAATGTGCAAAGGATGCAGCTGAGGGCCGGGGCCACTCGCTTCTTGCTCCAGACGGAAGTCGACCTGTTAGGGAGGAGTCAGCACCGTCTTGTTCTCTATTCTCTCCATCACCCTGCTGCAATCGTTTGCAGGGCAAGCTCACTCAGTCTGTATACTTTAGAAAGGGTATAGGTTGCCAATCGCCCTGCAGAACGCACCTTCCGGCGACGGGTACTGGTGCCTGAACCCATAGGTGAGGAAAGCCAGATCTCGCCACTATATGAGCCTTTGAATGCTGGTCAGTATATACGGGGAGCTTTATTTCAGACGGATTCATCCTCCTTTCAGCACACGCACTGTCTTACTACAGGTGAAGCCATGAATGTTAATGGCCGCCTTCAAAAAGCACAAAACGCTCGCGCTTCTGTCCGGACGAGGCCCTTGCTCATCGAAAAGGGCATGCTGCAGGGCAGCTGTTATTCATGTCAGGGACTGACGCCCTGCGCAGGAGCTGTGAAACTCATCCTGCACTGCAAGGATGGGCATGGGCATGTCGGCAGTCATGCTGCGCCCTGCAGATAGTGGACGTGCGGAATAACGCCTACTGTGCACCATCAGTCACCCATGCAAATTAGGGAAGGGGCGCATGGGTGCACATGGGGGCTCAGTGGGCTGCATCTGCAGTGCACCCATCCTTGCACCCACCGCTGGGTGCTGGGTTGTGCAAAGGTGCTGTAAGGTGTTCAAACGGTGCTTGTTTACAGGGCGCCCCCAAGCTGCACCTTTTGGGCGCCCATCATGGGTGCAGCAGTTTCACTTGGGCACAGGTCAGGAGCCCTTGGGGGCGTCGTAGGTCCAAGCGGGCAAAACGGCTGTTGTCAGAGTGCATGTATGTCAAGCAACGATGAAGAAACTGAATGGCCTCTCTTCCATTACCATGCAGAGCCCCCAGAGCCGGGCAGATCGAGCATATATTGTCGAGGATTTGAGCAATATGGCCACCGAGAAACTTGAAGCTGATTTCAAGCACTGGCCAGAGTTTGGAACCGATGGCAGTGCCTTGGTGTCAGTGTCTAATGATGGTTCACACAAAGCCCAGGTGTCTTACATACAAAGAGCATATCAGCAACGTATCTTCAAGCATAGTGGACGGAATTCGCGCATACACGCAGCTGCATGCGCGCATGTGCCTGGAACAGCTGCCATTCTCATGAACCTGTAGAGCAAATTGTCACGAGTCCCACAGTCTAAGCTATAGACGCTCTGACTACATGCAAAAGGCAACCTTAGCATGAGCTCTCAAACTCTAGAACAGCAATGAATACGCACACCACTATGAGCATGACAGCTGCAATTCCAAAACTGCTCATGTCAATCCAGTGGGATAGTTATCCCGGCAAAATTCTCAGCACAATCGCCATCAGCAAGGCTAGCGAAGAGGATCTGAGAAGATTCGTGTCATGCATTATGTAGATCATCACCATGCGTCTCATATCTTTTTGCAGTCGCTTGTCTGCGGCTTGCTACCATAGACAGTGCCTAGGTATTGCAGGTGCTGACTTTGAAGCGTCACATTTCATCCTGCGCAAGAAAACATATAGCTGCAGTTCGGCACCACTCTCAATGCAACTTCTTTTGATGGGAGCCTTACTCTTGGAAGATTCAGACAAATTTGTTGCATTCAGTGGAGGCACCACAAAGCTTGCGACAAGCACAACAAAGACTGTCTCATCTGCTATGGAGGTGGTAGGCACTTGGTGTGTGCCAAAGACCGCGGAGTGCATTGGGTTCAAGGTGGTGCACACCACAGCATTGTGCAAAGGGTCATGAGGCTGCTCGTCTGCACAAACCAGGCACAACTTCCGGCCAGGATTCTGGGGGTCCCGCAGACAGCAACACAAGTTTGGTGGCAATTAGGCTCACCACTCGTGGGGGCAGATGCTCCAGAGCTGCTGTCCATGTTGCCGCCTGAGTTGGCGCCAGTGCTTGAGTACGAGGCTGTTCCCGCGCCAGCTGCACATACCGACGCCACAATAAGCGGGTTGCCATGGTCCATGCAGCGACCCAGTCTATCCGTGGCAGCCATGTTGGAGCCCAGGGTCAGGCACATGCATAATGCACCGCTCCACACCGTCATCAGACAGGCATGAGGGCGACGAGGGCGGAGGGTAGGTGCAGGAAGACAGGCCTTATGATGTGGACCAACATTGAGAGTGAGAGGGAACCCTCACCACCGCCACCGCCGCCGCCTGCCAGAAGGTGGCGACCTGCACGCCCAGACACCGCAGCTCAATGGTGCGCGCATGATGTGAAGGGAGACGCCCTCACCAAAGAGGATGCTTCACACAGCAGCAAAGAAAGGACCATGAGCCGCTGACTGGTCCCAATGCAAAGGTGCGACAACCTGCCAAGACTTTCCCGAGAGTAAATGCACTTGACTTGTGAGAATTTGCTCACCACTGGGGGCAGATGCTCCAGAGCTACTGTCCATGTTGCCGCCTGAATTGGCACCGGAGGAGGAAAACGAAGCGGTTCCTGCGGAAGCTGCGCATAGCAAATCCGTCATGAACTCTTCATGGGTACAGGCGCACCATGGCTCAACCCGCTCACCCTCCTGCCTCAGGGTTTGTCTCACAAGAACATAGGGCTTTGCAATGAACAGACACCTCTCCCGGCACAGCAGGCACCCGAAGGTACTACCCGCCATGTGTTGATCACAGCAGGGGCAAGAGGCAAGGGCAAAGACTATTCAAGCCGGATGCTCACCGCCGCCGCCGCCTGCGCCTGCCAGGAGGTGGCGACCTGCATGCCAACAGATACACTCAGTCTGCATGTACCGGTCAACCAACACCAACAAGTAGCATCCATCTGCTTGGCAGACACTGCTGCGCTTCAGGCAAGCCTGTGCCGGTCACAGCAATCTCAAGACTTGTGCAAGACACTGGCCAATCAAGGCACCAGACTAACTCTCTAGATTATCAGACACTATATTTGGAATGTGGACCCATGTACATTCTGCAGCTTTTGGTCAGATATGGTAGTGGAGCCTTATGCTCCAACACACAAAAGGCATGACCCACCAGACTGGGTGGAGGCGGATGTGCCCACAGTTGAGGCGGCTGCATCCAGAAGGTGACGTCCTGCAACATGGGAAATATTATCAGCAGGCCAACTATTACCATGAAGCCTGCCACCTGTGCACTGCACACACATCCTTGCACTTAGGCCAGACCCCAGCAAGCCTGGACGCCTTATAACAGACAGCCCTCACCTGACTCTGTGGACCCAGAGGTGCCCACGGTTGAGGCGGATGCGTCCAGTAGGTGACGGCCTGAACATGACACACACGTGGTAAGTGCTTTGCTGGTTGTCATGTAGCCTGAGAATGTCCAAATTGCACCTTGCAAGGAGTCCTTCTATCAGGCTGTGAAGGAAAAATGGTGTCGTGAACCTGCCGCTTGGCCACAAAAGTGATATTGCCTCATGATTGCTCTAGCTCGCATCTAAGAAAGAGCGCTACTGACCAGACTGTGTAGAGGCGGATGTGCCCACAGTGGAAGCGGCTGCATCCAGAAGGTGGCGTCCTGCAAGGCAAGCCTGGCTAGTCACACACTCCCAATCTTATGTGCAAGTACCGCAATTCGCAGAATATCATGGAAAGCAATTCTCATTGGCAGCAGCACCATGGGCTACTGACTCTGCGCTGCTTGGCCACAAAAGTGATATTGCCTCATGATTGCTCTAGCTCGCATCTAAGGAAGAACGCTACTGACCAGACTGTGTAGAGGCAGATGTGCCCACAGTGGAAGCGGCTGCATCCAGAAGGTGGCGTCCTGCAAGGCAAGCCTTGCTAGTCACACACTCCCAATCTCATGTGTAAGAAACGGAATCCGCAGAATGTCACGGAAGGCAATTCTCGTTGGCAGCAGCACCATGGGCTACTGACTTTGCGCTGCTTGGCTACCAGAGTCACCCACCCGAAACAGGTGGACCAGCATCAGCGCTTGAGCCAGAAGTTCCAATACTGGCAACATTTTGCAGCAGGTGGCGCCCTGGAAGCCAATCACACAATACAACCTAGATACCATCACAATCTAGAACGCAGACTTTCACTGCCATAGGTACACCACGCAATCATGGCGATACCAGGCTACCATGGCCCCATCACTTTTGTGTGCTGCATCATCGTTAAAGAAGAGATCCCACAACGCCACAAGAGCCTGCATGCTCTTGGGCTTGGTGACCCACATTGTACGTTCCCAACGCGACAAGGGGCATACCGCTTGAGGGAGCAGTAGCCTGAGACTGGGAGGTGTCCATGCTGGAGCTGCTGCTGAATCCGCCTCCTGTCGGCGTATCGAGCAGGTGGCGGCCTGCAGCATGGATTCACATTGTCAGGCTGTGAGATCTTAGCCATGTCTATGAAGCTCTGTTTCCCTGCTGCTCTCAGCAGGTATGAACAATGACCAGGTTGCAGAACCAGACAGGGGGGACTGGTCTCAATGACTCCATGCACTGCATCTGGCGTGTGGGGCGCACCGCTTGCGGGCGCCGTGGCCAGCTGGGAGGTATCCATGCTGGAGCCCCCTGCCGACACCTGGAGGAGGTGACGGCCTGCAAAATATACACTCATACACATTGTTGAACGCTTGCCATATGAAGCTGGATCTCCCTGCTCTCAGCAGGACAAGGACATGAAGGACTGCTATTACAGGTTGCGGCACCAGGCCAGGTGATCAGTCTTGCATTTGCATTGCCCTTGTGAATTATTGCATGTGGGACGCACCGCTGGAAGGAGCCGTGGCCTGAGACTGGGAGACATCCATGCTGGAGCTGCTGCTGAATCCGCCTCCTGTCGCAGTATCGAGCAGGTGGCGGCCTGCATGCAGCAAAAGCATCATGAACACGCCTTCAGTTTGTGCTGCATCTTGTTTGAGAAAAGGAACTCACCTCTCAACTCTCATGATTGGCATGTCCAGAGGTGGTTAGGACTCCCAGCACTAGCCAGGAGCCAACGAAACCATCCCTGAATGGGAAACTACGTCCAACCGCAAAAGCAAGATGCTGAACAACAGCGAAGAAGTCACTGGCCTTGCAACGCTTCGATACACGCCTGCTGTATGCACGCTGAGCGGCTATTGTACAGAAGAAGGTGGTCCACTGTCAAACGTCACGGTCACAAGTACGACATCCACAGTTGTCTTCTTCCGTAAACAGGAACAACTTGGTAGGATTCACTAGTTCCGCTATGCCTGATCTCACGTCCCGCAGGTGGGAAAGCCGAAAAAGAGGTCTCAAAAGGGAATGCGACCTGGATCGTAGTCGCTAAGGTATACACACTATACATGACCATAAGCAGGCAGAGACGTGACAACCTTCAGAAACCTGCTGCCTATTGCTAATCATATACAAAATACCATGTCTAGTCGGACCGCTCGCAGGGCAGGTTGGTCAAGCATACATGGGAGCACGCGGCATGCCGGAACGAGAGTGATCACAACCCATAATTGAAGGGTGCCATGGCGCCCCATAGTGTACAACTGTCAAATAATTTGCTGATATACGAGGCGCGCCTGTTACGGTGCTCGAAGACACCAGGCAGGCAAGTACTAGGGCTACCGCGAGGTGCTTCGTCATCTCCATTCTGTCGCACAGCCTTTTCTGTGTGAGCTGATACTGCGCGCGGACGTCAAAAGGCTCCGTGTAAAGCTTGCAACACGATGTCAAGGGATCGCAAAAAAATGGCAGACACCGTGATTATGTGCCGCGCAGCGTGCTGCTGACCAGGTGCCCCACAGATACGCACAAGAACCTAGTTCAGGTGGCGTTCGGCATCTCTAAGCTTTTGATCTGACAATGCGGTATCCTCTGGTGTATACTTTGTGGTGAGTAACAAGACCTCAGACGAGGGAGAGGCGCCAGCAAGTCAAGGAAAATTTCGTAGATACATTTGTGAGCACCAGCGGTACGAAGTGTGGCTACATGACCGTAACATAGAGGACAGACAAGAAGATGGCGCACTCTAGCAGCCCAAGCTGCATCAGGCTATTGGCAAACTTGCTCCTCCAAGTATGTACCTCAAGCAACACCAAGCAGCACCAAATATGGCCAATCTCCCTGCACTGCAGGACTCTAGAGCCAGGGCTTCAAGATGTACTGCGGAAGATCAGAGAAGGCATGGCTACCAACAGACTTGAAGCTGGGATGAGGCGCTGGTCTGGTGGTTCTGTTTGACACCAGTGGTATCCTCCCGTCGATGGGCACTGCTGAATCTTACAATGGCCACAGAACAGACAGCAAATATTAATACCAGGATCCTCACATACAGTATGTTGATCAGCGACACTTCTACGATTGTGAGCAACCACAATAGACAGACCTCGCACAGACATACAGCTGCATAAGCGCGCATAAGCCTGGAAAAAACCTATCAATTTCCCTCACAAGTCTTTAGGTCCGCTGACTACATGCAAAGCAATCTTGACAGAGCTCCTGGGCTCTTAGACGACAATGAGTGCACACACCAGTGAAAACATCCAATAAACAATGGGAAAATATATTGAAACATATTGTTAGCAGAACAGCTGCAATTGCCAAAAGGCTGACATTAATGCAATGCGAAAAAGGCTCACATTGACGCAATGCAAAATTTGGTTTGACAAAACCATGAGCACAATCGCCATCGGCAGGGCTGGCGAAAAGGATCTGAGAAGATCAGTGTCACGCGTACAACGGATCGTTGCTGTGCATCTCACCTCTTCCTGCAGTCGCTTTTCTGCCGCTCGCTGCTGTAGGCTGGCCTGGGTTTTGCAAGTGCTGACTTGCCAGCGTCATACTTCACCCTGCTCAGAATGCATAGCTGCTAGCAAAAGTAACCTGAGAAGTTATGTCTCGTGCATTTGTTGGATCATTCAATGCATCTCATCTCTTCTGCAGTCGTTTGGCTGTCGCTTGCTGCCATAGGCCGGGCCTGAATATTGTAGGTGCTGACTTGATAGCATCGCTTTTCATCCTGCACAGGAGTGTAGCTGCAGTTCAGTACTGCCCTATAGACACCTTCCTGTGTCGTCAGCCTCTCTTGTGGAGACCTCCTAAGCATCACGCAACAATCCTGGACAAACACTTGATCCCATACATCACAGACCAATATGCAGGCTGTTGAGCTTAAAGCTTCTTTGGGCCTGATGACCCCACATTTTGAAAATCCTCGTGCAAGTCTGGGCATACCGCTGGAGGGAGCCATGGCCTGAGACTGGGAGACGTCCATGCTGGAGCTGCTGCTGAACCCAGCTCCGGTGTCCGCATCGAGCAGGTGGCGGCCTGCTGAGTGGCACTCGGGACTTCATTCTGAGCTAATTCCATACATGGCCACATACAGATGCCGCAACTGCCCAGCGATCTGGCTACATGCCAAAATAGAGAGCGCTCTTTCGAGAAGAGCTATCTGATGATAAGCCATGATATCTTGCACACTGCACAGGCGTATAGCAGTTGGCTTACCGCTTGAGGGGCCTGAAGAGTAAGCATCATAAGACTGAGACGCTGGGGTCGCCTTGGTAGAGCTGCTGCTGAATCCAGCTCCTGTGGCCTGAAGCAGATGGCGGCCTGCAGGGGTGGCACTGAGGCTTCTTAGTCTGTGCCGCCGACAGGCATCGCCATGCATGGCTGCAGCCTCTGCGCTATGATGTAAGCACATTGCCAGGGAAGCCTGTCTCAAGTCAATGTCCTGTGCGCGCTGCACGCTTGCAAGTGGCTTTGGCTTACCGCTTGGGCTGGGAGAGTACGCAGTGTAAGCCTGAGACGCCGGGGTCTCCTTGGAAGAGCTGCTGCTGAAGCCGGCTCCTGTCACCTGGAGCAGGTGGCGGCCTGCAGAAATGGCACCCAGAGCATCAGTGTGAGCTAGTCCCATACGTCCCATATACAGATGCACCCTCATCAGCACGATGATAAGAGACGTATGCTGAGAGTCCGGTCTCCAGCTGCTATCTCCGCGCGACGCACATACATGTGATGGCTGGCTTACCGCTTGGGCTGGGAGAGTACGCAGTGTAAGCCTGAGACGCTGGGGTCTCCTTGGAAGAGCTGCTGCTGAATCCGGCTCCTGTCACCTGGAGCAGGTGGCGGCCTGCGCAATGAGTGTACTCACTGTTAGACTGTGGGGAGTCCACTTCTACAAGGCTGGACCTGCCCGCTGTAAGCAGAACAAAGACGCAGAAGAAAGCAGTCTCAGTCTGCAGCACCAGAAAGACATTCATTGGCCTCAATGGATCGATGCGTTTCATTCTTGCATGTGGGGCGCACCGCTGGAGGGAGCCATGGCCTGAGACTGGGAGACGTCCATGCTGGAGCTGCTGCTGAACCCAGCTCCAGTATCCTGGTCGAGCAGGTGGCGGCCTGCAGAGAGAGTGAACACGGCGTTGGATGCTGAGAGCTTGTACTCATGAAGCTGGGTGTCCCTGCTCTCACCAGGACAACGACATGAGTCAAAGTTGTCACATGTTGCAGCACCATGCAGGGGTGCTTTGTCTCATTGTGCTGGTGCAGTCTTAAGTGTAGGGCGGACCGCTGGATGGAGCCATGGCCCTAGACTGGGAGATGTCCATGCTGGAGCTGCTGCTGAATCCTGCTCCTGTCGGCTCATCGAGCAGGCGGCGGCCTGCAGGGGTCACAACATTCTTCCATCTGCAAAACAAAGTCTAGCGCAAGCTGAATCCTTGCCATTCCCCTGAGTGTCATCATAAAGAGCAGCTCCTGGAGGACATTGACACGCTTTGAGAGGACTGGTCGTCTCAAAGCACCAATGGACAAATGATGATCAGCAGGAAGCTGCATGACGATCAAAGTGCCAAGAATCGGATTTGTCACAATCAGCTCTGGTCAGAAAAACTCATGCTCTGGTCAATAGCTCCGATATTCCAAGACCTTCGCACGCATTGAGCTGCATACCGCTTGCAGGGGCCTGTGAAGTGTCAGTGGACGAGGCACCGGTGAATCCTACTCCTGTCTGCTTCAGTGACCGGGCACCTGCACATCCGAAACACTTGTTTCGAGCATCCCACTGTGCAATCTAGTTCTGGTCCAGGCTGCAAGTTGCGGAATGCACTTCTGTGCGTGTTAGTGTCCTTCACAAGTAATAAAGCAGCATGACAAAGGACGCGTGTTACTGATGACGTTCGGTGCGGGGAAGCTGCCATCCCCTTGACACAGCAGGCAATTATGGAAGTCTAAGGGTCCTGTCCGCACTAGGATATGGCTTTCGCGCCTCCTATATTGTCTTGCAGCACCCCGTGGGAGCAATGCAGGAAAGCAAAGACGCAGTCGAAGGCACGGCACGACTCGAGCCTTAACCAGAATAAGGCGCGCGACCCGGTCTCCACGTCAACATGTTGGTGCACGATAAGAGCATGTAATGAATGGTCGGAATAGGCACCTGCGGTAGAGGTGGCGGAGATCAAGCAGGCGAGCACTACGGCTACTGCCGCCGTCATCGTGGTCTTCATCGCGGCGTGCGTGCAGGTTGATAACTCAAGCCTGGTATAAGCAGCTCAGTTCCGCTGTTTATATGATGTTGGTGAGTCAAGGGAGACTTGTGAGTACGCTCTGTTCCAATGCGCTGTGGGTATTATACACGGTGCTGACTCACTTACGACAGTCACATGCGGAACGCCTGCCGCCAAAAGTTTTGGCCCAGAACAGTGCCACGATGCAGAGCCACGCCCCGCCTTTTCCCCTCCTCCGACACTCACATGTCCTGGACATCCGATTTTCTCATTTCGGGCCTTTCATAAATGCATCTCGCCCGCAATGGTTTTGTGCCCGAAGATATCAATTGAACCTAGCGTGTACTGATCGTGTAATGCAGTAATAACAAAGGGCATTATATGGGACCGGCCATCAACAGAGGCACACTGGATGTATAAGAGAGATCGCTTGAAAGCTTATTTAGGGGTGGTCTTAATCTTAGGCTTCGCAGTCCTGTTCTTGCTTAAGATATCAGTATTGCTTTGGGAGGCCAACATCGGTCTTTCTGGGTCAGCTGACGACTCGGTGATATCCACGATCATCGTCAAGACATAGTGCAGAAGCTGAGAGCAGCCATCCGTAGAAGGTGCACATTCATGTGCCCAGCGCAGACCATGCTGGATGGTGGCACCGGAACTGCCTGCTAAAATCAAAGCAACATGCCTGCCTACCACAGCTGATCAGCATGACTAGCTGGGACCATACAATGCCCGTCAATAAGCCAGACAGCCTGCTATATAGGCATGCAAGGACCAAGTGTACACTCCTCTCAGGTCTGTGCAACATAACACACTCAAAGGTCCTCAAAAGCCCAAGGCACAGAGGTGCCAGGTCTCTTCTGTAAGCTGAGAGGGAAAGGCTGATACTTTGATAAATGCCACCCTACAGAAAAGAACTGGGCTGATATGCGCATTGGCACAACATGCCGGCTCCTCCAAGCACAGGGAACGACTTCTCCAGATTGCTGCGTGGGCTTGTGTGTGCACGGCAATCTCTGCTTTGAACGGGCCTGTATGAGATCTGCGAGCTAGCGCCGACAGGTCAAAGGTCTTACTGAGTGTGAAGGACACTGCCTTGACAGGTGTTGAGCGGGCTGACCCCCTGATGGCAGGCCACTCTGCTAAGCGTGCTCTCTCAGCCATCTGCAATCCATAGATTGCCGCTGCGCTGCGGATCTAGCTAAGCATGAAGGACAACGCCTGGTCCTGGGTGATGCCGCCAGACTGGCGGGCAGCCCTGCAGATGGGCTTGTGTAACCCCCAATGCCTGTACTGGCAATCCTGGGAGCAGTACCTTGCCATTTGGCACTCACACACCTGCACTGACCACAGAGCGCTCTGAGAGCACACTCACACCCCCGGCGCCTTGATTAAGCAAGTGTCATACAGAAAGCCGCCTCTCTGGGCCTTGCGTTCACACACAGTTCGAATGGTTGTATTCCCGCAGCCCAGCTCCTACTTGTAGCTGGCTGAGGATTGCAAAGGACAGGCCTGCAGGGGCACATGTGGCCTACCTTGGGCTTCTGCTTGCTGCTGTCAGCCTCGGAGCTCCACCCTTTCCTGCAGTAGGAGCACTGATAGGTCAAGCGGGCCCCCATATCTACAACACATGACATAATGCACATGTGGAGTCTGACAATTGCTTTCAGGTTGAGCAAATGGAATGGCCAGTTGGGGTTCAAGGGCTCCTGACAGCCTGTGGGGGCTCTCATGTCGAGCAGCAGGGCTGAGAAGAGACACCCAGACACTGCCATGATGTAGATCGGGTACAACCCTGCAAAAAGCTGAAAGGTTCTCAGGCAGAGCTTCGCGCTCACGCCTTGTGCACTACACTGCACTGCACTACACTGTATCGAATTACACCGTCACTGGCAGAGCAAGGCCTGCAGTCAAATCTGGCCCTGATGCAAAGCTCTAACACAGCATGTCAGACGGGTCAAGAAGATTGATCAAGGCCAGCCTCACAAGCTCGTGGACTGCACAGCGCACCGTGCTTAGCGCTGCCGGTGGGCCTTGACTGGATATAAAGACTAGGACAGCAGCTTCGCTGACCGCGGCAGGCATCCAATCGGATGGAAACTGCAATACCATACACTTCCTCATATGCTAGTCACCAGTCACACTTTGCTTGCTGCGGAACACTGAAGAACAATGATGTTCCAAAACATCCAGGCATTTGTGGTATCAAAGCAGCCTCTGGTGCATGAGGGACAAAGCTGGGTGGGGCATTTCTACCCTGTATGCAGACTAACAAAGGCTGATGATCGCTGTGTATATGCTGCCATGCAGATGGGATAAGCCAGTAGTGTATCCTGAAGTCCATAGAACAGGCAGCATCCCCAAACTAAGAACTACAACCGTCTGAGCCTATTGAGCGTATAGCATCTCTGTGTAGGCATATGATGACCTACCGCAGACTTCACCCAATCACCGCTGCCTCCTTGTGCATCCCAGGGCGGTAGAAGCAATCTGAAGTACTCCACTGCCGCCTGCAAGAAAAGTGCTGGAAATGTGATTGTATCAGAGGAATCTATTGGAGGCAGTGCGGAAGAAGAGCCCTACAAACGGATGCCAAAGATGCTTTGAGACCATCACGTGCTCCCCAGTGGCAGGGCATCTCTTGTGATATATAAGATGCCCTACGCTGATGTATAAGATGCAGCACAACAGAACAGCAATGGCCAGGTTTATGGGCATAGCCTGTACCATGGGGTTGGCAAGAGCAGGAAGGTACTTCTCTCTGCTGAAGTGAGCTGATGGCACATACCACAGCCTGAAAGAAAAGAGCGCACCCTTGCAGTTGGGAGGGACCGAAGCACGTGGTGCATGCTCTCAAACCAGGGTGCCCCACTCGTCTGCTGCTTCTTGCTGGGAAGCTCCGTCAGCTTGACACCTACATAGCAAGCTGCAATCTTAGAGGACTTTAAAAGGCAGGGCAGATGATGCCGTCGTCACGCAAGCGCCATGGCTGAGTAGACAGCCACTTCATCACCGGAACTGCAGATTATGTATATCATCATGCAACAATCCAAGCAGTTGGCTCTTAACTTCAGAGACAAGGGCACATCTTCTCTTCAGCCCTGGCAGCGGGGTCACTGCACGCTTGATATACCTGTGCTGACTTCATTGTAACCGCCAAGCCAGTGGGGACCCGCATTGAAGGGGCATAGATCTGGATGCAGCCAGGGCTCTTGAAATCTGCGGGGCAAGCCTTTGTTCAGCGTCAGGCCTGAGCAAAGCTCCCAGAGGGCGTCACTTACTCAAGGCCTCGGGTCTAAGCAAATTAAGGTAGCACAATTCAAACCCTTCAATAATGCTGAAGACGCGATTGCACAGCAGGGGATGTGTGATGTAAGGTCAAGGCTGCAGCTTGAAAGCAGACATCATCTCCCTATCGTATCCTAGCGGATGGGTGAGTGGGGCAAGCCCAAAGCTGTCCAAGATTCTGTCTCAATGAATAAGAGGGTGGTGATGCACTCACTGGAACTTGAGGCTCTCCTGAACGTGGGTGATGACTTCGTGCTTGCCCTTCAGCAGGCTTGCAAACTGGTCTAGCACATGATGGTAAAATTAATGCTGTGGTGTGTAGGCATAGATTGCGACGGCCATCAGGTGCTGGGTGAGTATCGTGCAGGCGCGCTTGCTCCTGTCCATCTCTAGCAGCGGGAACATGTGCGGGTCTTGGAGCACATATGACGCGCAGCAGCGCTCCAATTTCTCCTGTGTTATGCGCTCCACGACCCTGTCCCGATCAAGCCCTGCATGCATGCATGGACGCGGAGCATGTCACTCTCTGTCTGCTCGGGCATCCTGGCAAGCACGCCCTGGAGTGCAGGAGCCTTGATGCATGCGCAGAAATCAAGGTGACATGTCTTACAAGATCAGCCTGATGCCTCCAATCTAAGCAGACGCCTTGGGCCGGCCTCTTACTGAGCACAAGTCGCTCAGGCTTAGCTCGCTTGCAAAGAATCTCATGCTTCTTTGTGACCAATTCAATACCTGGAACATACCGTGCCGATCATAGGCGAGAATATTCTTCACAGTGTCCCTGCCTCGCTGGAACCTGATGTTGACAGCAGTTGTCCAGTCACTAGCGGTATCCCAGCTGGGCGCATCATAGCGAGTCGCCTTGCCACAGCGAGTGAGGCCTATGAGACCGATATGGTTGCTCGCTAGGTAGCCACCGCCGCAGCTCTGGAAAGCACTGGTCCATTTTCTCCCTTTTGGCACAATCTGCAACGACACCACTTGCGTCACTCAAAGACCTGCATATATGCATGAAGCAGGAAGGCCAATCAGAGAGAGCATGCAGGGGCCATGGGCCATGTTTGACAGTGAATTGAACCATGACGGCCCAAGATAGCCTGGCAGGCTCTGCTTCTCTGTAGAAGGCTTCAAGGTCAGCTTGCTTTTCTAAGGAGCTGTGAAGATCCAGTGAGGGTAATTGGCATATCAAGAGCTTGCCTGGACCCAGCATGTGGTATTTAGATCGAGCTCAAACAAGTCCGGCAGGGGAACATATTTATAGTCGTTCAGGCCATGCTGCGTGACAAAGTGGTCGCTATGGAAGGTTGTGGTGCCGCCCGCAATCAGCGCCTTTTGGCCATCCGGGCTCATGAAGGCCCCTGCACAGCACACCTGACCCTCTCTACACCCGCTGATGAGAGGCATGCTTGGAAGTGCTGAGCTAGCCTCAATCTTGTGCTCTCATTGTTCACGCCAAACTCCAGCTGCCAAGCAAGCCATGTGCCATCCGTCCTGGTTAGGCACCCTCACACCATTTGAGCCAGCTGCGTACATGCCAAGAATAGACTTGAGCAAGGGGGCGATGGTTGCACCATGGGGGATCATGCGCGCACACGGGCGTGTGCCATACTGCTCAAGCTCGCTCCAGTGCCGGGTGGCGATGTCCAGCTTCCACAGATCCTTGACCGGCTTCTGCGCTCTGCGCCGCAAGCCCGTCTTGTGACTACAAGGGATATGCCAAGTGCGATCTAGTCTGGCCCAAGCCTGGCCAAGCTGGGGAAGAGCCCTGACTGGACTGTCCAAAATGCAGATCACATTTGGCAATCCAAGCCTGCGACATGTCCCAGGGTGCCAGACACTGAAGCCAAGCTGTAACCATTCGTCCTACTCCCAAAGTCCAAAATTACCAATTGGCTCACCCAGCAAGTTCATGACTATCTTGGACCTTCAGCTAATTTTGTGGGAACAGCAGGCATGTACCTCATGTAAAGTCAGCTCTGCAGAGTGCACAGGAAGCCATGCATGAGTGCTCATGGCAATCCCGTTACTTGAGGTGTTTGAGAAGGGGCAGCGACTCACTCAGCTGAGGACCGTATGCCGCTGAAGAGGTACAGGCTGAGGCGGCCCTCTGGGCTCTCGTGGCCGAAAAAGCAGGACGCCAAGCGTTTGGGCGGCTGTGTGCCAGACGCCTCTGTATGCGTGCAAACATGCAAAGCTGTCAGCCCATGCTCTGTGTAAGCTGCACAGTCAAGCACGCATAGGGACATGCGCAGCTTTGGGTGGATGTTTTGAGGTCTGGGACTGTGATTGAAGGGGGCGCTGACTCACTAAATTCAATGCGCATCCAAGGCAGGCTCACAATGCCATCCTTTGCTTTGGCCACAAGGACATCGGAGAGAACTTGGTCGCTGTCCCGCTCTGCTGACCGATCTCCAGCGCCCAGAATGCCCCCGTAAATGTACAGATCGCCTCCCAGAGCCACCATACTTTCCACGTACCTTTCAAGCCCTGTTGCCCGATAACACATCGTCCACTGCATGCCAGCCAATACTGGGACATCCTGATCATGCACACACGTGTGGTAGCGCATGAAAGGAAGTGGTGCCAGGAGGAAGCAACATACTGCAGGTCCCACTGAAATCATGGCTTTCTATCGTTGATGCACTGGCAGAAGGCATGTCTCACCTCCTCGTCCACATCTCTGGTGAGGTCAACGCCTAAAAGGGCTCCATAAAGCGGCTCCCGGAACGTTGTCAGGTACAGTGTGCTGCCGGCAACAGCCCCCATTGTGAAACACTGAACTGTGGGCTTGAGCACCCTCAAACACAAGACTTCCATCTTTCCATCTGTCTCCCGCAGCCTGCATGATACTACCATGCTATCCTGTAGTCTCTGTCCCCAGTACATCATTTGTGCAGACGTGCCATCCTGGGCTGCGATGTGACTGAACCAGGGGCGCACTTGCAGGTGTCATGCAAAGTGCCCTAAAGCATAAGGTGTCGATGTCTGTAGCTGCATTATGACTCAGTCATTGACTCCCGCCCAGCCAGCATGTAAAGGCAATCAGTAGGATCCTGTACTTGTCAACAATCTTCTGGTAGATCCTACCAAAGTCAAATCGAGATACCTCGCTCTGGATAAGGCAGCTGCAAGCATTACCTGCATGTGTAGACACGGTAGCCATACCGCTGCCCTCTCCCAGGATCCAATCCTCTGTATTGGCGGATGACAAACACGGGCTGCGCCTTGTATGTGCCGCAATTGATGAGCTTGGACTTCACTGCTCCAAGGAAGGAGATGTCCTTGTGCAGCTGCATGGCCTGCACTCCACAGGCATCCCATTAGCCACTCTCAGGTGTCCCAGACATCACCATTCTCTGAGCGGTGCTGCAAGGTAGGAGCCAGCCGCCATGCCCCACTTGCCACTTTGTACCCTAGTTGCCAATCATCGAGACTTCAGCTTCAATCGAAGGGCGTGTGATGCATGGCCGTTTCCCTAAAGGACACGCAACTCAAGGCAAACACCAAAGGCAGCGCAGGGCTGCACCTGTGTTTCTACAGCAGGCTGCATCAAGGGTAGCATGCTAGAAGGCTTCTGCATACCCGACTCAGGTACGCACTAGTCAGCTTGGCAGCCATTCACTGGCCTCAAGGTGCCTCATCAGGAAGCCCCACAATCATCTCCAGGAATACATAAACCGATGGATTGATGGATCGAAATCAAGCTGGCTTCCAGAAATTTCACCTGGCAGCTGATGTGAGCAGGGAACCAGCAAGTCGCCGTGGGAGACTCCGCAAGGCTAGTCCTCCAGGCCTGGGGGACCTCGACCAAACCCTCAAGGTTCCTGAAGGCGCTCATGATATCATCGAGACTGCCCATTCTTTCCTGGATAGTCCTGCAAAGCAAGGGCTGTGTCATGCTTCCACTTTGCAACAGCAGCATTTCCACAAGCTTAGGTGATACACTGCATGTACCCTGTAGCTTTGCTTGCAGAAATTATCAGAGACACGACCTTGGCGATGAGGTGTGACCTTGACCCAACCAAAACCCTCAGCTGTGCATCATGCAGGTTCTCGAGCCGACAACCAAACCAAGCACTATCATTGAGGAAACGCTGATGATCAAGGCGCAAGGCCTTGCCTGTACCCCTGCGTCTTGGCATCTTGTGCCTGAAAGCAGGGGAGCGCGATGAACTCTGGGCGGTCCATGATCCATTTGACTCTGCAGGCTTCCATGATATTTCCCGCAAGGTATGCGCCAATAAGGAGGCATTGGTACCCTTGGCATGCTAGCTGCAGACGGTCTACATCACTGCAACCTGCTCGCAGCAACAGATCTGCTCTTTCCAGTGTCCGTTCTGCTGCCTGCATCAAGGCAGCACATACTGCTGAAACAGAGGTGGCCATACGAGCAGTGACTCATGTACCATTTGGACAATTCAAGAGATTTACAGGAGCTATGAAGACCGCATAACCTCTTGAAAGATGAGAATGACGGATGCTAATATGGGCAGCTTCACTATGCAGTGCAGCCAAGGACTTACCACACTCTCTAGCAAGCCGCCAAATGCGAGGTCATGCTTGTCTATATAAGGCCTTCCCATGCAATACGAAGCCCTATCCAGGTGGCATTGACCGAGCATGATCATATCGTTGTGGGCTCCCCGTAAGACGTGGGCGATCTGCTTCCAGCTGATGTCGTTAGGGTCGCTATCCAGGGCTGAGGCTGCCAAAGACCGAATGTAAGCCATGGCGGCCGATAATAGATGACTCGACTGACTGTCTTTTGCCAGGAAAAGCTTTTGGCCTAATGCCCGAAGCTCCTGCACCGTCTGCCTCTCCATGGGTGACAGCGTCATGATTTTCTGAGCCATGCTGATGAGCCCTTATCATCCCCTTCTACCTGTAAAAACGTGTGCACGATGTGTATGCGCCCAGGCGTCCGTTCTATGTGACCGTGAGGAATGGATGAGCAGGTGTTTGAGCCCTATAGCCAATGCGGAAGCTGCAGACCTTCAATGGGTAGCTGCCCAAGACCTGCCCAGTTCTGATAAGCAGATTGTCACGTAACATCAGTGGGCAAACCTTGCTCAGGTTCAGGATGGGTTGCCATAATCTTCCCTGGGATCTTGGTCGTAGGCAAGGTATCCCCAGGCTGCATATGGTATGCACATTGTGTGCTGGTGAAAACCCGGGTGATGAACAGCATGTTGTGTTTTAGTGCCCAGGATTGCAGGATATTCGTGACAGATATCAAGGCTTGTTTGGAGAGCATGCAACTACCATGCTTCAATTCATGTGGCAAGATGACATTCGTGGTGTTGCGATGTTTATCAAGGAATGCTTGGGAGTATATTATGGCACTGACCCTTCTGGGGGTCAGGCATCTGATCAGCCCTAGGTGGCTGGAAAAGATGTAAAGTTTCTCTCTTCCCTGGGATCCTTCCTGAATGTTATGGTGGCTAAGAGGTCTAGATGCTGCACTTATGCTAGATGGTTTGCAAGACCTCCACATAGGCATGCTCGCTCTCTATTGGATATTCCTGTTTCTGCTGCAAGCATGAAGCGCCTCCTTCGGTTCCGTATGGGCTGTCACCGTCTCCCCAGGGATGAGGGGTCATGGGCTAGGCCTGAGGTTCCCAGACTTGACAGGGTTTGCCAACTTTGCGGGGCAGGTACATTGGGTGATGAGAGGCACCTTGTCTTTGAGTGTCCAGACCTGTTGTGCTTCAGGGAGCAATGGTCTCACTTGTTTGAGGGGCCACAAACGATGCAGGCATTCATGTGGCAAGAGGACTTGATTGGAATTGTCAGGTTTATCAATGCTTGCTTGCATAAGATGAACCCAATGGGTCAAACATCTGATCAGCCTGGTGTGGCTGGAAGAGATGTAATCTGATCAGGCTCATGAGACTTCCATAGAGTGTGACCTTTCTGCCATACAGATGAACTGGAATGTCACAAGGTGCGACTCGCACGCAAGCAGAGCATTCTCAAGCACCTTTGGATAAAGGAAACAGCTGCAGGCAGTTGATTGGGTTGGCCTGCACTTTGATCTGCATCATCAGGCTGCATAACTCTCCATCAGCCATCCTGAGACCTCATCATTGGCGCTGGGAGGTTTAGCTGAGCATGAAGGAAAGCGCTTGCTGCTGGGTGATGCCGCCTGGCTGGCGCGCAGCCTTGCAGATGGGCTTGTGCACACGCCAGTGCCTTGACTGGCAGGTCCGGGTGCAGTACCTCACCATCTGGCACTCGCACACCTGCACAGCATTTGGCAGCTCTTCTTGGCAATTGCACAGGCACAGGGCAGATGGCAGAGACTGATGCCAGGCCTTGCAGGATACCACTGCTTGCCATAGGCTGCCACTCTCATATTCTACTTCAACTGGTGGAGGAAGGCCCTTGCTGAGTACAAACCGAGTTTGCACACAATATCAGGTCCTCAAAAAACATGCTGTGTCTTCTTGCAGGGGCAGAGGGCGGAGCCTACCTTGGGTTTTGGCTTGTCGCTATCAACCGTGGAGTTCCAAGGCTCGCCGCCGCACTGGTAGCTCAAGCAGCCTGCCTCCGCATAGCTTGTTATGGGATGCATCAGGAACTGACTGATTGCCTTGAAGTTGTGTATGTCATACGGCCATGATCTGTCGGCATCTATAGGGCTGCAGGCTGCTCTGGGACCTCTCATGTCCAGCAGCATGGCCACGAAGAGGGACCCTGACACCGCCATGACATAGACCGGAAAGAACTCTGCAGGGAGACAAGAAGTTGTAGTAAAGCCCAGTCAACACCAAGTGCTGCAGCCTCGCCATTGTCAGGAGGTGCTACAGGGTGGGTTCATGGCCACTAGTAGTACTGTGTACCATGCCTGCAGGGGAACCCTCTGCTAACTGTCACACACAAGGACAGGCACTGACATCCACCTCATGAGCATGGTGATTGATTGCACCGCGTACCTGGCCTGTTGACTGTGCTCCCAAATCCAGGTGCATAGGCCGAAACAGCGATCTTGTTGATCTGTGCTGGCATCCAGTCTCTTGCCCACTGCAAAGTACTAAGTCAAGATCAGCCTTTACTTTGCTGGTGCTCAAGAACCTGGTGCGATGCAAAGCTGGGATGGAAGAATCAGGGTGCACACACAAGCAGACACCATGCAGCCTGCCTGGCTACTGCATGGAGTTTAAGTTGTTTGAGAGCAGCACATATACATATGGGATTGTTCAAGACGCATGCGCAGTATCTCTGTGATTATCACTGCAGCTGCAGAGGCATAATATTCTGGCATGGCATGGCCTTCCTCAGGCCTCAGGAGCCTGGTGCCAAGCTATTTGCAGATGACAGCAGGTCTGGTCCGCACCTCCATGGGTACCCAGCCATTGCGCCCTTCATTTGCGTCCCAGGGTGGTAGCATCAACTTGAAGTACTCCTCTGCGGCCTGCAGCGTCATGTACACAATGACTTGAGCAGAAGACATCGCATTGTTCAGACCCTGCCGTGGTCTGTGGCCTACACAGGCCATTCACAGGCATGCTAAGATTGCAAGGAGCCTGTTCAGGAACAGCAGCTCCCATGCCATATAGACACAATGGGTACAGGAGATCAGCTACCTGAAGAAGGACAGTACAGCCACAAGTCCTTCATTGTGACCTGTGCCATGTTTTCCCTTTGCGTGTATGATTTTATACCCTTCAGCTAGCCCAGGTGATTTTGCATGAGCACTTCAGACGCTCAGGACACATTTATTTACCTTTGGGGTCTGGAAGGCGCGGAGCACGTTGTGCATGCTCTGAAACCAGGGGACCCCGCTCGCCTGCTCCGCATGGCTGGGAGGCTCTACCAGTTTGACACCTGCAAGGCCCGCTTCCGGCTTCACATGATTATGTTGCGGGGTGCTTATGGGGTGGAAACTCAGTACTTGACAGCACATGGGCTTCCGAGCACATCCCAATGACGTTAAGGATGCTGGCAGCTGCAGGGCGAGCGAATGAGGAGCTCTACAAAATGAGACGCATTGCCTGTTATTTGCTGCCTCAAGATCCGCAAATACACCCTTTACCCATGGCGATAGGATCGGCGCAGATGATGCTCACCTATGCTGACTTCGTCATAGCCGCCAAGCCAATGGGGCCCCACATTGAAGGGGCACAGATCTGGGTGGAGCCAGGGTTCCTTGAACCTGCAAGGCAAGCATTGCGGATGGGCTTCTGCCAGACCTGGGCAATACACTTGAGGAGTGCAAGGTCTCATGTCGCTGGGCTGATAGCCACGTGGTATCTGAGTTCAGCCAAACTCTGACTTAGGTGTCCTCTCAAGGGTTAATCCCAGGATCTGTACAATATACCAAACAACCAGACTGTGGGCATTTGATGTTGTACATGCAAGCTGCACGTTCACAGCAGATCCACTCCTCATGCCAAGCATCTTCCTCTGGAAGTCCCACACAATTTTGCCAGTACCAGTGAGTGGAACAGGGTCCCCCTGTATGCACAGATGGACAGAGTAGGGACTCACGGAAACTTCTTCAGGCTCTCCCCAATCTCGGTGATGACTTCGTGCTTGCCCTTCAGCACGCTGCCAAACAGCTCTGACCACCCGAACACCTCCTTGTGCCGTGGCGTGAAGGCAATGCATGGCATCGTCAGGGTGGTGCTGAAGTGCTGAGTCAGTATGGTGCAGGCGTGCTGGCTCCTGTCCATTTGCAGCAGCGTCTGCAGGTATGAGCCCTGGGTCAGGGTAAGGCGCTGCTTTGTTTTGGCTGCTGCTACCCTTTCCAGCACCCTGTCCCTTTCCATGCCTGCACGCGCAGAATAACACATCAGTGGTACTGATGCCGATGCCACGGCCTGATCCAAGGCGAGCAAAATGATTGCATCAATGAACAGCAAGCCATGGTGGGTGACCCAGAATGTATATGCAGCTGCCGGAGCACATGTGCAGCTAAGGTACTCACTGCATCCATCTCATCAGCATGGTGCTTTAAGGATGCCTCCTGCTTGATGCAATCTTTCCTAGGTCAGCTCGCGCGGGATACCCCTGCTGAATCTGTCTGCTGCTGTGACATGCAGTGCCTGAAAAGGGTAGCTGAATCATACCCTGGCAGTCACAGGCAAGAATGTTGTCCACAGTGTCTTTGCCTCGCTGGAACCTGATGTTGACAGCTGTCGCCCAGTCAGCAACAGGGTTGTTGGGCTCCTCTGGGCGCATCACCGTGACCTGCGCGTCGCGGCTGAGGCCTAATAGCCCAATGTGGTTGCTTGCTAGGTAGCCGCCCCCGCAGAACCTGAACCCGCTAATCCACTTCTTGCCTTTCGGCACAATCTGCACAAAAATTCGCAGTCCTGCAGAGTACTTCCACTCTCTTTGAAAGCTTGCACCAGGGCACTATGTAGGCGATATATGGCCTCACTCAGCCGAAGGTGGTTCAGAGTTGCATTCCCAGCAGGCTCATGGCCCATGGCCAGTGGCAAGTGTAGTTATAAATATGCAGCGGCGTGTGAGGTCCCTCGCAACACTCGATTGTGAAGGCAAAGGGTGGGAGGATTATCAAGTCCAGGAGCTTACTGGGACCCAGCATGTTGTGCTTAAGTCGAGCTCAAAGAGGTCCGGCAGGGCTATCACGCGAGCATCTCGTGGGCCCCTCCCCGCCAGGGAAAAGTGCTTGCAGGAGAATGCTGTGGTGCCGCCCGCGATGAGCGCCTTTTGGCCATCCGGGCTCATGAAGGCCCCTGCGCAGCACACCGGTAACTACAGGGATGCATCCCAACACATTGTTACCTGTTCTCCCGTGAAGTGACAAGGTACGTAGTATTTACATATGTGGCTGCCTATCAAGGAAGGAGCAGAAAGTGCAGGGCACAAGCAGGGCTACTTTAGGAGCTGCAAGTCATACTCACTTCTCCCACCCTACACAGAGATGCAAGGACACCATCAACATGCAGCTGCAGAGCACTGGTGAGGCTGGCCACACCGTGGGACATCATAAGCATGCACGGGCGTGAGCCATGCTGCTCAAGCTCGATCCACTCTGCATCGGCAAGGTCCAGCCTCCACAGGGTGTTTGCTGGTTTTCCTGCACCTGGGCTGCAGGATGTACTGCTTGTCAGTACTGAAGTCACATGAGCTGCACCAATCTGAAGATAGGAAAGCTACACTCAACCTCCGGGGAGCCCGCAGTGGAGTACACACAGAACCCCAGACGCCTCATGATACCAAATCGGCGCGATACATCAAGATCGATCGACAGAATATATATGTGACCAGGAAGAGACATAAGTGCGCTCAAGACATCGCCGTCTGCAAGGATGTCTCACTTCAAGTAGCAGCTCACTCAGACATATTGCTGGCTGGGAGCTGCACGCCACTGAACAGGTACAGGCTAAGCTGCCCCTCTGGGCTCTCGTGGCCAAAGAAGCAGGGCTCTATGAGCCTTGGCGGCGGGCCGACAGATTCCTCTGCAGGCATCTGAAATGGGTCACTGTTTCAGCCCAAGGCATATATCAGCTAGTAAGCACTCATCTTTGTGTATGGGTTTTGTACTGCTCAGCATAGCCATACTTGTCACACTGTTGACATGATACATAGGAGACGCCGGTGACTCACTGATTGCAAGCTGCTTCCAGGGCTGACTCACAACACCATTCCGCGCTCTGGCCACGATGATGTCCGACAGGAACTGCCGTGATCCCGGAGGGCAGGCTGACGTCTCCTTGCAGCCCCCATAGACGTACAAGTAGCCTCCCAGGGCTATCATGGTTAATACCCCTCGCTCGAATGTGGGCGATGAGTGAGGCATTGTCCACTGCACGCACACAGGAAGGCTCTGGTGCACCAGCCAGCACAATTGCTCTGGAGATCTGTGCATGCTGCGTGCAACACATGAGAGCAATCGCCATCAAGCCCGCTCAGTTACGCGAGCCTGCAAGCTTTTGCTGTATGTAGCAATGGGGCCTGAAGCTCACATGAGAGTTGACTTTACAAATGCACTGCATACAGTAGTGACCATGTCACCTAGGTCCTGCAGACACCCCCTGGGAAGTCCTTGTATTTTCCAGAAGCAGACTGTCACCTTTGGCTCCTCATCTGGCCTGGTGAGATCAATGCCCAGAATGGCTCCAGAGATGGGGGGACAGAATGTGGTCAGGTACAGCATGCTGCCGGACACAGCCCCAACTTCAAACCTGTCAGCTCTGGGCCCAAGCACCGTCAGCCACACGACCTCCATCTTGGTATCCTTCTCCTGCAGCCTGCACCATTGTGCCATAGGACTTGGCTTTAAGTGCTGACATTCCTTCACATGATTACAGGGGTTGAAGGTTAGGGCGCGCTGCTATCTGAGAGAACTCCTGGGAAATTGTCTTGCTTCGCCTCTCAATGGCATACTATGGGGTCTCTCACTTTGCCTCACAAAGGGTTACCAGGGAGGGACAGCTGAAGGCACACCTGCATGTGTGGACTGAATATAGATACTCCTGTCCTTTCCGGTGCCGGGCAACAAACACGGGCCGCGTTTTGTAGCTGCCGCAATTGAAGAGCTCTGACTCTGCCTTTTCTTGGAAGACAGTGCCTGGCAGGTAAGTGTCCTGCAATTCCCAGGGTCCTTGTCAGGCAGTCATAAGGTAATCCTCTCCTAAATCTCTGCGATTTACAGATTCCAGGGAGACAGTACACCAATTCTCAAATTCGCCAGACACACCGATGCGCAGCGTGAAATGGACAGGATGGATAAGCATCTGCTGGGATGCACAATGCACGCAGCACTGGCCTTTATTGCAGAGGTATCCTTAAGCCTTGTAGTTGACAGGCCACTCGCAGGCAACGTGATGCCTTGATAGTGTTGCACACTGTGCAGCAGGCTGTACTAAGTTGCACACTGTGCAGCAGGCTGTACTAAGGCGCTGGCTTTTTCAGGAATGGTGACACGCAGGCCCAACAGAAGGAATCATTGCATGCGAGCTGATTTCGAAATCAAGCTGGCTTTCAGAAATTTCACCTGGGAGCTGATGTGGGCAGGGAACCAGCAGAGAGCCTTGGGAGATACACTAAGAACACTCCTCCACTTCTCAAGGGATCCCTACCAAGGCCTTCGAGCTTCTGAAAGCGTTCAGGATGTCATAGATGCTACCCATGACGTCCTGAATTTTCCTGCAATGGCAAGGCTGCATAAGGACCTAGGAGATGATGATTATTGTCTGTGGGGCTGAGACTTCCTCACATCTCAGTAGTGTCAACACTCTTCAAGCAGTGCATGAGCTGCAAATGCACCCGCTGGAAACATTATCCAGCTTTTTCACACCAGTACCGGTCGACAAAAACTACTCTGCAATATAAAGGATTACAAACAGGGTGTTGAAGCCTTGCCTGGTTCCTGGGGGCTTGACATCAACGTCAAAGAGCCATGGGGGAGGCTTGGCTTCCAGGCAATCCACCAGCCACTTGGCTCTGCAGGCTTTCATGATGTTCCCCGCAAAGAAGGCGGCACCCATGAGTATGTAGTAAGTCCGGGCTGCAAGCTTCATGCGCTCCTCTGTGCAACATGTGCAGCCTGCTTCCAGCAGCAGATCTGCTATGTCCAGAGCTCGTTCTGCTGCCTGCATCAAAGCACAGCTAGGTCAGAGGTTGACCATTGCTCTCATCACTCTGGCCTCCTCTGAACAGTGAAGACAGTTCCGTGAGGGCACTTGTTATTGGACCCGTTGCAGTGCTTGGGAGAAAGCACTGCCGTTCAAGCATAACGTGCTTCACAAGTGATCATGGACAACATCATATTTTAGCAGTGAAACTAGGCTCCACCTTGCTCGCCAGCATGCTGGAAAATGCGAGGTCATGCTTAGCCAGTTCAACATTTCCCATGGCCGATGCCCTGTCCAGGTCCAACTGGCCCAGGAAAGCGACGTCCTGATGCCCCTGGTTCATGACGACAGCAACCTGTTTCCATGTGAGGTTGTCCGGATCACTGCCCGAGGCTGAGGCTGCGAGCGACCGGATATAAGCCATGCCTGCCGACAGCATATGACCTGCTTTGCATTCCTGACCGGCAAAAAAGGTTTTCAAGCCTGCGGTCCGCATATCCTGCATAGTCCGCCTCTCAGCAGATGACAGCGTCATGCTGGTCTTAGCCATGCTGAAGTGATTAGAGTGCCCTCTCCTATGAGCTGCTTGTTCTGTACAGCGGGGCATACCTTATTTCTTTATCACGTTTCTTGGACGTGCTTCATTTGACATCTCGGAAGCTGCACCAATCGTGTGGGAAGCTGGCAGCGTCTGCAAGATAAAGTATCAGGCGCAGAAAGTGAAATGTTATCTGTCTGTCACACTCTTACAGAGGGGACGTTTGAACAATACATGAGCACAGCACCCAGTGATTCCGAAGGCAGCTCTGACCTATCATCGGCCCTAGTAGGTGCCTTCCAACTTTGAAAGTGGTATCAGTCTCCTTATCCTCCTGCCTAAAGCTGTCTCTCTCTCTTGCGCGCTCTCTGTCTTTGCAAGACAGGATAATAATACAGCTGCTTGCGATTTTCTCACATTGCACTCCGTGACAGCGCTGCAGTGCCTATGTGAGCATGAAGGGCAGCGCCTGCTCCTGAGTGATGCCGCCAGGCTGGCGAGCAGCCTTGCAGATGGGCTTGTGCAATGCCCAGTGCCTGAACTGGCAGTCTTGGGAGCAGTACCTTGCCATCTGGCACCCGCACACCTGCACAGATCCAGAGCGGTGTGACTGTGCATGTCCAAATCCACAGCTGCCCCCATGACTGCACAGGCAAGAAGTCACCAACGGTACAGAACAGTCTCAATGCCTATCCGTACACATGTGATACTCAAGACTGTAGTCTAAGTGACCTGCACCACCACGGTAACACAAGAGAACTCATGCAGAAGCTGCATGAACCCATTCTAGAACACCATTACATCCTGGACAAGGTGGCTTAGGTTTTGCGGGGTGACGTGCAAGGCCTACCTCTGGTTTTGGCCGGATGGGCCTGTTCCAGGAGTCCCAGCCCTCACCACAGTAGGAGCACTGGTAGTTGGTGCCACCCGCATGGTCACATGCAAACATGAGGCCCTGGAAGGCTCTGGTCACAGCCTTGAGGTTTGCTACCTGATTTGGCAACAATCTGTTTGGGTCTTCAGGTCGCGTTTTTGGGCCTCTCAGGTCCACCAGCAGTGCTGAAAACTTGTTTCCAGTCACCCCCATGACATATATAGGGAGATCCTCTACAGACAGGCAATAAGCTCTTAGCCAGGCACATCACACACACTCTGCAAGGCGTGACAGTCAATCAGCGTGCCACAATACAAGCACACCAATACACCTCTTCAAGACACAAGATGCGGAGAACTGACCCACACCACATTCAACCCCTGGCTGTCTATGCTCTTCTAGTGCTGTGCAGGGTGAACTTTGAAACATGCTGCACATTCTCTGCCTCACAAGTTGCCACTCTGTCAATCATACCTTGCTCAGCGCTGTCGGTCGATGATTGACTGGGAAAATAGGCTAGAACGGCAGCTTCACTTGCTCTCAAAGTATGAAGTTTATCTGCTAGCATCCATTCCTTTCCAAGCTGCGCAAAGATACATAAATCTTATCTTTCATTGCCTTCACACACTGTGCGTTCTCAAGTCAGTCACCATGATGCTGGCCAGGTTATGTTTATACTCTTACTAAAATAGAGCAGCTCGCTACTAAAACTGGAAGAATTTGTCAGCACACTCAGGCAAGCCATGGGCATGTGGGCCTGCCTTGAAAGCAAATTTGCTACTGTTGTGTAGGACGCAAGCCGTGTGGCATGTTCAGAAGACCACCGCAATCGATTCATAATGGGGCGCTAGCATCACCTGCCCTTGCCTGAAAAGCTTAGCAAAAAGCATCCTACAGACTTTCTGCAGCACATATACATTGATTTGAGTCGTCACCTTCATCTTCACCCAGCCATTGCTGCCTCCACTTGCATCCCAGGGCGGGAGCAGCAATCTGAAGTACTCCACCGCCGCCTGCATCATGTGTGAAGGACGAGCTGAGAAGACCATGATTGTACTTCAAGCACTGCATGAGGAGAGGCCCACTCTGGTCTACAATCAATCAGTCCATCACGGGCACGCACTAACAGCAGGCGCCCTTGTTAAGACAGCAGCTCACATTGCCTGTCTCAGAACGGCCTTATGGATGCAGATGAGATGGAAATAGCACAGACCACGCGCTGTTCATTGGTGCTTGTGCTATGGCCAGCCTTGCAGGTATGAGAGGACTGTCTTGTGGTCCCACACCATGAGCGCTTTAGGCATCCAGGGCACAGTGACTTACCCTTACAGTTGGAAAGACGCGTATCACATGGTGAACAGTCTCAGGCCAGGGAGCGCCACCCTTCCGCTCCTCCTTGCTGGAAATCTCTGTCATCCTGACGCCTGCACAGCTATTCACACCAAGCTGGGGTATAGGACTAGGGCTCAGCTGAGGGGTGACATGTGGTTGGAGACAGAGCAGTCGACAAAGACTCTGAGTGATGCAGTACCTGTGGTCTGCAGGACATCTGACCTGACACAAAGCAAAATAAGTGTAGAGGGTGAACACCTGAGGTGCTCTTCCAATGTGATTTGGTATGCTTTGGCGGTGCATTGCCGCAATGTCCACTGCTCTATCATTCACAATGGCGAGGTGACGCAGAACGGAATGTGCTTACCTGTGCTGACTTCATTGTATCCGCCAAGCCAGTGGGGCCCCACATTGAAAGGGCAAAGATCTGAGGAAATCCAGGGTTCCTTGAACCTGTAGGGCAGCCCTCAAGGATGGGTATTTTTAGACCAAGGACGAAAAGCCCTGAATAATGCAAAGCCTGAAGCGTATCTACTGAGTTGATACCTCACACCACACATGTCTCTCGACCCTATAGCTTCTGAAGCGAACTGTGCACTTCTCAGACTGTGAGTGCTGCATCTACATTGCAAGCTCAAGACGCAAGCAGGGTTGATATAATCTGCTTTGCAAACACCTAATGGATGAATAAGCAGAATTGCTGATATTCAGGATAGCTTCCATCTTATATGGGCGGAAGGGGCGAGTGAATACTTACGGAAATTTCAGGCTCTGCCGGATATCTGGTATCACTTCCTGCTTGCCCTTCAGCAGGCAGCCAACCCACTCTGGTACCTTGTACAGAGCCTTGTTGTGTGGTGCGTAGGCAAATGTTGGCATCGTCTTCAGGTGCTGAGTCAGTATGGTGCATGCGTGCTGACCCCTGTCCATGTCCATCAGCGAAAGAAAGTATGGCCCATTGTCTGGATCCCTTGACAGGGGGATGCGGTGCGTAACTTTGATGTGTGCCAACCTTTCCAGCATCCTGTCCCTGACCACGCCTGCATGCATGCAATGACGCAATTTGTAGCTTTCGCCGCTGAAGCCTGACAACACTGGCTGACAGACTGGCAAGCATGCAATCTTGAGCAGCAGCTGTAATGAACCATTAGGAGATACAGGAGAGTCTCAAAGGCAAAGTTGCAGCTATTACCTTCAAGTGGCTGCAATATGGGATGCCTGCTACTCAGGAAAGAACATCCAGGGTCAATTCATGTCTGGGGACCTGGCAAGCCTCTGTTGCTCCTTTGATGTGCCATTGCCAGGAGATATGTCTGGAACCCACCCTGTCGGCTGGAGTCAAGAATGGTGTCCACGGTCTCTCTGCCACGTTGAAAACGGATGTTGACAGCTGTCGCCCAGTCGTTAGCAGCACAATCTGAGCCTGTTCCCTCCCCAAAACGGGTGAGGCCCAACAGACCAATGTGGTTGTTTGCCAAGTAGCCCCCAGCGCAGGTCATGAATGCACTGGTCCACCTCTTCCCCTTTGGCACAATCTGCAGATGTCAAGATGCATCTGCTCACAGCCTTGAGTCGCTCTTCAGTTGCAAGAGCTTAAGCTTATATCCAAGAGGTGGGTCTCAAGTGTGTCCCTCAGTAGTTGTAAAAGGGCCTGCTCTCCTATATTAGTGCGGATCAGAACTTGACCTGTCCTAAACAGCCTGTCATTTAGGCAATGGGAGGGGGAATGGATGTGTCAGAAGCCTACCGGGACCCAGCATGAGGTGTCCAGATCAAGCTCAAACAGGTCCGGCAGGGGTATGGTGTCAGGATCTTGCGGGCCCTTGTGCACCATGGAGAAGTGATTGCACCCAAAGGCTGTACTTCCACCTGCAATCAGCGCCTTCTGGCCATCCGGGCTCATGAAGGCCCCTGCACAGCATGCTGGCTTCGAGGCGGCATGGGACAAGTGCCTGTGCTGGACAATATCAAATCTCTTGGAATGACTGCGCGACATGATGTTGAGTGGTTTGCAAATAGTCAAGCACGTTGCATGCAGGCAGGTGCACTTGTATGTATGAGCTGCAAGCTGAGTCGTTTTTCACCCTGCAAAAATACAATGGCTAGGATTCATACTGACAGAATTCTATTGGCCCCCACACCATGAATCATCAGGCGTGGGCACGGGCGGGTGCCGCGCTGCTCAAGCTCGCTCCATTGTTGAGTGGCCATGTCCAGCTTCCACAGATCATTGACTGTCAAGTCCACACTGCAGCGCAAGCCAGCCCTTGTCCACTGTGTGGTTGCACTGACTATTGCCAGGTGCACCCAAATGCAATATCAAGGAGCCGTTCCAAGCTTCTTCTGAAACCCAACTGGCACACCCCAACACCAGCACACAGGATTTGGCATGTCGCCTCCAAACCAGTTTAGTATGCGAGTGTTTCATTACACCCTATTCTGCAAATATGGTTGTACATTTTTTTGCAAGGGCGATGCATGGTACTCATCATGAGCATGATGGCGTCTGATATAGGGAGATGCTCAGCATACCCGGCAGCTCACCTGTCCATACTGTTACCTCTCACCAGAAGGCCTCCAAACAGATACAGGCTGAGACGCGCCTGTGGGCTCTCATGGCCGAACAAACAGGGCATCAGGCGATTGGGAGGCAGCTTGCCATTCACCTCTGCAGCATCAAAAAGATAAGGGGTCAGTCAAGACTGTGCTTGAGTGTCATGGGCGATTGGTTCTGGTGCCATGATGTCTTCACTCCTCAGATTACTTTGTTGCGTGTGTGTATAGGGAGGAGCCTGCTGACTCACTAGCTGCAAAGTGCTTCCAGGGCTGGTCCACGATGCCATCCTGCGCCCTGGCCACCAGGATATCAGACAGGACAAGGTCTTGTCCATCCGACGTCCTCTGAACTCCCCCGTAGACGTAGAGGTCGCCTCCCAGTGCTATCATGGTCGTTGTTTGTCTCTGCAGTGCGGGCATGGGATGCCTCATTGTCCACTGCACACAGACCAGAGCTGGTCATATAGTCAAGGTATATCATATAACCACGGTTGCTTTTTCGAACGTCACACAGATGTGTGCACTAACATATGCATTTGGCTAAAGTTACAAGGTACCGCTATGTCTGCTGCATCGGAAGAGGCACAGGCTCTTCTGTTCAGCACCATTTGCATCTCTGCTGAAAACGCATGTCAGGCATTGCATGATGTTATGGCTAAAGACGCAACCCCTCCTGGGCAGGTTAATATTACCCAGAAGAGACAGAGCCACACCTCTGGCTTCAATTTTGGCTTTGCCAGATCAATACCCAGCAGAGCTCCACAAGTTGGTGCCTCAAATGATGTCAGGTACAGAAAGTTGCCGGAGACAGCCCCCAGAGCAAACCGTTGACCGAACTTGAGGTCTCTCAAACAATGCACGTCCATCGTTCTGTTCCCCTCCTGCAGCCTGCATCATTGTACGGCAGTATTTCATGTTGATAGCACCTCCCACCTGAGCCCCACCTCTGATGATGCAATGTCGTCAATCACCGGAAGAGGTGCCATGCTGGGATTCTCCAAGCCTGATAGGTTGTGCTTTCTGAGCTGCACTTTGGTCAAACTTGTGGCTATTCCTGTGCTGCCTTCATACGAAGTCACTTCACATCTTACGTATGACATTGGCCTTCTTTGGTAGGACTTGTGCTTGATCGTATGAAGGCATGCCATGCTGTCAGGAGGAAGATTTCAGAGCATGCCTGCATGTGTAAATGTTGTAGACGTACACCGGCCCAGTTTCTGACTCCCCCTTGTAAAGCCGAACAACGAAGACTGGCTGAGCCTTGTAGGAACCACAGTTGATGAGACCAGATCGGTGAGCTCCTTGGAAAGCGCCATGGCTGTGCAGGTCAGTAACCTGCAGTGCCCAGGCTTGCCATCAACCATTTGTTGCCCTCCAGAAGTCACCATTTATCACAGCACTGATAAGAGACACTAACATGAAGGGAGCCAGCACAGATAAACAGGGTGAGTGTTCATTCTTCTCAGGACTATGACAGTGCGTGCTTCGCTACATCTACTTCATGCTTTGCATTGGGCAAGGATATCAAAGCTTCAGTGAAGGGTGCCATGTTGCACACTAGAGGGCAAGCCAAATACACATAGACGCAAGCCGCTTCTAGCGCTGCAATTGCATGCGCAGCAGCCTGGAGTAAGGGCAGGTGGCAGGATAATGTGCCAGCTGGGCCCATCCTCTGGTCATGAGTCAGAGATGCTTTTCGAAAAGAGAGGTGATGCTTGCACACCTGGTAGCTGATCCGAGCCGGGTACCAGCAAAGGGCCTTAGGAGATGAGCCGATAGCCCGCCTCCATATGCTGGGAATGTCTACCAACGTCTTGTGACTCCTGAACGCGTCCATGATGTCACAGATGCTGCCTATGGTTGCAATGGCTTTTCTGCAATGGAAGAGCTCTGTGAGGGCAGATATCCTGTATGTTGAGAGCTCCACTGCAAAAACCCACACCTCAGCATCAGCAATGCTCATAATCAAATGCGTGAACACCTGTATGAGCTGCGATTGCACCTCGCTGGAAACGCAACACAATGCACAGGGCTTTCAAACATGCCTGAAATCGGGGTGCCTGGCGTCCTCCTTAAGGAAAAATGGCAGCTTGACTTCTAGGCGATCTACCAGCCACTTAACTCTGCAAGCTTCCATAATATTCCCCGCAAAGAGGGCAACACCCATAAGAGTGTAATAGCCTCGGACCGCAAGCATCACACGATCCTGTGTGCAGCAACAGCAGATCAGCTATGTCCAGCGCTCTTTCTGCTGCCTGCATCAGGACAGCACCCACAGAGGTAGGAGGATTGGGTCCAGCTTGTGCAGACCATTTGCACTTATCATCTTCCTCTTTGAACTTGAAAGAACCATGTTGCTGGACCACTTGAGTCTGGAAACGGACTGCCAGTTCAAACGCATTCTGCTTCAGAATTTAGCGATGGGGATTATCATCACGCTTTACTGATGCAGCCAGGAGATTTACCTTGCTCGACAGCATGCTGCGAGAATGCGAGGTCGTACTTCGCAGAATAGGGCCCTCATGGCACGATGCCCTATCCAGGTCCAATCCGCCAAGAAGGAATATCCTGACGTCCTTCATGACGAGCGCATTCTGCTTCCATGTGAGGTCGTCTGGATCAACCTCCAGGGCTGAGGCTGCCAGAGAACGGATGTAAGCCATAGCTGCCGACAAGGTGTGACCTGCTTGCTGTCCTGACTGGCCCAAAACAGCTTTTGGCCTGTGGCTCGAACTTCCGTGCACCGTCCGCCTCTCCATGATGACAGCGTCATGGTGGTAATAGCCATGCTGATATGTAGCCTAATTCCCAGAACTCAGTGGTCTCCTATGACGCAGTCTAAATAAGGTGGTCTGAAATTTGCAACGCGTCCTTGGACTTGTCTGTTTTGACGCCTTGGAAGCTGCTTATCCAGCCATCGGAAGCTGTCAGCGGCCTGCCAAGTCAATTGGCGGTCTGCCTTTGCCTCACATTGCTAGATGCAGGGCTCAAGTCATCAGTAAGCTTTGGAAAGGCCTTAGGCAAGGATATGCGGACCCTGAGCTGTCCAACTCACATGCAACACAGTGCTCTAGTGAGAGCGCTGGCCTGGCGGCCTGCCCCAAGTTGGTTGTACTGCAATTGAAACTTCTAATCTACCCTAGGTGGTTCTGCCATGCCGCTCTCTTCCTCGCCTCTGGCGCTTCCTAGTCTCCACTGTGTCACATGCTGTCTCTACTCTGAGCATCTTGTGGATGTGCTCTCTCTAAACTGCTCTTGGAGCACTTACACTTCCACTCTGTATCACACAAACCTCTACACACTCTATCTTTTGCAATCTCTCTGTATGTAGAAAGGAAGAAAACACTGACTGCACGCCGCTGACTGGGCTCATCTGCTCCTGCACGCTAGCTCTCTAGTGCAAGCTGTGAGTGCGCTGCAGGGTCTAGCTGAGCATGAAGGCCAGCGCCTGCTCCTGGGTGATGCCGCCGGGCTGGCGGGCAGCCTTGCAGATGGGCTTGTGCACTGCCCAGTGCCTGAACTGGCAGTCCCGGGTGCAGTACCTCGCCATCTGGCATCTGCACACCTGCACAAGCCCCAGAGCGAGGTCTATGATTGCAAACTCGAAATCGCTTGCACAAGCAGCTGTTGCACACAGCATTATGCAAGTGCATCATCTGCAACTGGCATATCCCATCACAGTCCATACTTTGAAGTCTCATGAAGGGCGCTTTCATGATGATAGGACAATCTGCCAGCAGGAACAGTGCTGGTCACCTTTGGTCTCTGCTTGCTACTCTGACCGAGGGAGTTCCAGCCTTTCCCGCAATAGGAGCACTGGTAGTTGGTGCCGGCCCCGTCAATGCAGGCGGACAGGGTGCTTGTGAGGAAGTCAAAAATGGCCCTGAGGTTGGCCATATGGTATGGCCATGATGGTGGGATCCTGCTGGGACGCGTTTGAATTTTGGAGCCTTCATGTCCACCAGCATGGCTGTGAAGAGGGCCCAGTACACGGCCATGACGTAGAGTGGGAAGTATTCTGCAGCCAGCGCAACCCCCTCAGTGAACGAAAGGCATTGACCCTGCGCTTGCGCCTCACCCTAGTTTGATGTCAGGAAGTTCAACAGTCAAACTTTTTGAAGGCCCGAGTGCGTGCCAGACACTGCAGGTGCGAAAAGCTCCCATGCAAAGTGCTCTGCACAGCTCACCTGCTTGGGGCCGTTATTAGGCGCTGACCTTGGATGGTGTCAAGGTGGCAGCCCTGATCTGGTGGCAGGCCACAACAGCAATCTCACCCAGCTCTTCTGAGATCCGCTCCCTCTCAAACTGCACCAGCATGTCACTGTTCTGATCTTGTAATACACACCAGGCCAGCTGCTGGGGCACCCTACAGCTGAAACTGCTTTGAGAGACACCAAGCGCAAAGGCCTCAGGCATGCTGCCCGCCTTTAGATAAATTTGCAGCTGAAAGCACTCTTGCCTGAGCCAGCAAATTGTGCACATTCGAGCAGCGTACAGCTGTGCCAATCTGCAGCTTCAACCATTGCCAGTGCATAGAAGGATCTGACGCCATTCAATGTGCTTCTCTGTAGCACGGCACTGGGAAGCTCGGCAAGTACCAGCAATGTTAAATGGGGCATGCCGCAAGTCCTCACCTCCATCTGTTTCCAATCCTTGCAGCCATCCTTAGCGTCCCAGGGTGGGAGCATCAATCTGAAGTACTCGACAGCCGCCTGCAAAAAGGGTAGTTAGGAAAATCAAGAGGATACAACTGGATCTACTACTGCATGGACTTTCACCCTGGTTTGGAGGGTTCTGCGGCCAGCCACATGATCCTGGGAGCAAGCAAGTGTGTCACGACACCTGTAGGCTGGTCAAAGTTCATAGTGAACAGTTCCTACAACCTGGCCAGATGCCTGTGCCTCTGGATGTACGGAGGCTCTTCTCTACTCTGTGCAAGGTGGATATGGCACGTTTATGAGCAAGAGTGCTCCAAAGGCCCAGGTATAGTGGCTCACCCTTGGAGTTGGGAAGGAGCGGATGACATGGTGCATGCTCTCAAACCAGGGAGCCCCACTCGTCTGCTGCTTCTTGCTGGGAGGCTCTGTCAGCCTGACGCCTGCAGATTACAATTGTACTTCAGAGGGACGGAAGCGGAGCGTCAATGATGCGCCCCTACAAAGCAGTGAGTTTGCTACGAGGATCAGCGGACAAGATCAGACTTTAAAAATCTGGGGAAAGTCTTGCAGAAGACTGACAGTACGGAAGATTGTTGCTTCACCTGTGCTGATTCCATTGTAGCCGCCAAGCCAATGGGGCCCAGCGTTGAACGGGCACAATTCAGAGTGCAGCCAGGGCTCTTTGAACCTGCAGAGCACCCATCATCTGGTGGCAACTTTAAACCAAGTTGGCATCAGCCCTCAGTAAGTGCCATTAAGCTCATCTACGACAGCTCACAGCCAAAAATGCCTTGCTAAGGTGCAGGTCCATCCAGGTATGTTCAGTGGGGTATGCTCTGCAAAGGTGACCTCTAGCACTGTTGCAGTCACTCGGGTTGAACTAGACATGCAGTCTTTGACATCTGTAATGAAATATTGCCCTGCGACATGTTGCCATGGCAGGTGATCCATATGAACAGGAGTCCACAATGATACCACTTGGTATGGGCTGCAAGGGGTGAAAGCACTCACGGAAATTTCAGGCTTTCCCCAATGTTGCTGATGACCTCATGCTTCCCCATAAGCAGGCTGCCGAAGAGGTCCTGAAGCTTCTGGGCCGGCAGCTTATAGAAATCCCTGTGCTGTGGTGTGTAGACAAACAGCGGCATATTCAGGTCCTGGGTCAGCATCGTGCATGCGCGCCGGCTCGAGTCAAGCTCCAGTAGCAGCTGCCTGTATGGATCTTGCGTCTCAAGCGGCCGGCTGGCCATGTCGATCTTGGTCTTTGCTATTGCCTCCACAACCATGTCCCGCTCAAAGCCTGCATGCATGCATTGATACAGCACTCAATGTCATCTGAGGGAGTTTGTCTGATGCATGTAGGCAAGCATCAGCAAGCAAAAAGCTTGTGTGGACAAGCAGCAGCAACTACAAGTGGATTCAATGCATCCCAATAAAGGCCCTGGAGAAGGCTGGCAGCATTTCTGATGTCTCAACTGGACACATTGATCATGCCTCCTGCTCACCAAAAGTGGCCCATGCTGATCCCACATGGGAAGAAACACACATGCCATCAGTAAGGTGGTGCTATAGGTGCTGTAGTAGCTGGCACATACCATGCCTGCCCCAGGCAAGAAGCCTTTCCACAGTGTCCTTGCCGCGCTGGAATCTGACATTGACAGCTGTACTCCAGTCATTCTCTGCGTCATGCAGGCTAGGCTCCCTTGCAAAACGGGTAAGGCCCAACAGGCCGATGTGGTCGCTGGCCAAGTAGCCCCCGCCGCAGGTCCCAAAGGCACTGGTCCACTCCTTGTCCTTTGGCACAACCTGGATTGCAACCCTGTCATGTAACGACATGTAAGTGTGATAGAAGCATGCAGCGCTCGCAAGGCATCACAGCTCCGTCTAGAGCCGCTCCGCAGCGGAAGCCGCTGCTGGTATGTATGCAGGGACATTGTGCCAGCTATGCCTGTTGTGTCGAGACAATAGATGGCAAGGGCTCTGTGTAGCAGGATCCCAGCCACGGGCAAGCAGGCTGGCTTGCCTCCTTGGGAGTATCTAGCGTGCGCTCTGTATGAGGCAGGTGGTGACCAAATCTGCTGGTCCTCCTATATGATGATAACGGGCTTCACTGTTGCTAATCATCTAGTGCAAGCTGGATATGACAATGAGCTTGCCTGAACCCAGCATGTAGTATTGAGGTCAAGCTCAAACATGTCTGGGAGGTGTAGGAGACGATAGTCATGGCCCCCACGCTGCATTGGAAAGTGCTCGCATCCAAAAGCTGTGATACCGCCAGCAACCAGCGCCTTCTGCCCGTCCGGGCTCATGAAGGCCCCTGCGCCGCACACGTGAACCTCTTTCTGGGTGTGTGCAATATCTTACGGTAGCCTCGCCTGACATCTATGCACTTGCAGCCTGATGCTTAAGACATATGCCAGATACAGGGGAGTCTTTCCATACCATGGGTGATTGTGCGCGCGCATGGGCGGGAGCCGTGCTGCTCAGGCTCGCTCCAGCACCGAGTCGCCAGGTCCAGCTTCCACAGGTCTCTGAGAGGATTGTTCACACTGAAGTGCAGGGGCAAGAATTGCTTATTGGGACTCATACACTTCATTAATATCTTCTCAAGCATGAGGCCTCCTCAATGAGCTAAGCTGCAGCAAGGCTCTTTCGAGGAAAAGTCTTACATACTCTCATGAGCTGCACCCCTATTCTGGAACCAAGCATACGCCAAGCTTTCAAAAGACGCCAGGTGGCTCTTCTATAGACCAGGACAGGCTACAGCTATCATTGGCCATTTTTTTGCAGCATAGCTCTGTAGTACGATTGCACACTGAGGCAGGTCTGGCCTTCTCATGTGCTGTCATGGAAAGCACAGTCAGTAGCTTACTCATTCCTGGTGCTGCCCCGGGCTTGCATGCCTCCAAAGACGTACAGGCTGAGGCGCCCCTCTGGACTCTCATGGCCGAAGAAGCAGTACCTCAGGCGCTTGGGAGGCTGCCCGCCGGACTGCCCTGCAGTAGCCAACAGGGCTCAGCCCAACAGCCGCAAGACAACTCATACCCGCTGCAATGCGCAGCTGCACTCCTCAGCTCTTTATTGCTTGTGGGAAACGAGAGGGAGGGCGCTCACTGACGTCTAGTTGCTTCCAGGGCTGATTCACAATGCCATGCTGGGCTCTGGCCACAAGTATGTCGGATAGCACCCTGTCTTGTCCCTTCTGCATGCGCTTGGTACCCCCATAGACATACAAGTCACCACCCAGTGCTACCATGGTGTCCACGTCTCTCTGCAATTCTTGTGGTCCATCAGTGAATGTCCACTGCATGTACACCAGACTTAGATGAGACAGTAAGCTATTCCCAGCAACTTGAAGGTTCTCTCAGGCGGCAGGCTGCCATGCAGCAGAACGAGAATGCCATTCAAGCCTGCAAGGCTGCAGTATTTCACAGTGTCATTGCAGCATGAGAACCACTTACAAGTCAGACCTCAAGCGGGGACGTTTCTGTCTGTGCTTTGGGGAGGACATCTGTGCAACCGTGAAAAAGCTAAATCTCACCTGTGGATCTGCGTTTGGATTGGTGAGGTCGACACTATACAGATCTCCATGAGTAGGAGTTGTGAATGATGTCAGGTACAGCATGTTGCCAGCGACTGCGCCGAGTGTAAAACACAGGGGTACGGGCTGCTTGAGGAACGCCAAACACAAAACTTCCATCTTCCCAGTTGCCTCCTGCAACCTGCACCACAGCACCTCACGGCCTGAGGTTCTCATACACTTCAAGAACGTTTGTCTGTGTCACAGAGATGTTGCATGGGCTTTCCCATGCCAATGCAAGAAATGCCACCTGCTCATGGGAGAGCGCTGGAATCATACCGGCATGTGTGGATGCTGTACACATACAGTGGCCCCGTCGCATCATGGAGCCGGTCACCAAAAGGCCCTGGAATAGGAGCTCTTCCTCTCTGGTGCCTGATGACAAACAGAGGCTGGGCCTTGTAGGTGCCGCAGTTGATGAGCCGAGACTGCTGTGCTCCTTGGAAAGCGCCATGGCATTGCAACTGCAGCTCCTGCATTCTCAGGTTTTCTTCCACTCAACTAGTCTCAGTCATAGTCCTCTTTCGTCCTGGCAGTCACGATTGGCAACTTCAGAGAGCCAGCGATTGTTACTCGATTGGGTACACCCTGCTTGCTCAGCGTCACTACAGGAATGCAGCACTGGGTACCTTAGCACTGCACACTGGCCACAGAAATAAGCTTTCTTTTCAACAATAGACATGCCACACAAGATCTCCCAAGCATCCAGTAAGGACTGGGCCTAATTGTGATGCACACTGGACCAAGGGATGAAAGCACAGTGAAATTAGGAAGCCCTTTGGCACCACTTTCAACAGCACACACAGTGCGCTTGGCAACTGAGATCAGCCTACCTGACAGCGAATGCCAGCAGGGTACCAACAAGATGCTGTGGCCATAGATAGTGAGTTCAGACTGGCCTCCCATCCCAATGGGATCTCCACCAATCCCTGCAGGCTCCTGAAGGGTGCCATGATATCTCTGATGCTGCCCATGGTCAATTGGAATATCCTGCAGCACACAGGCGGTGAAGGAGACTCTCCCCCCAGGAGTCGAATGTCATCTACAATTGGGAGCACAGACAGTGAGCTGAGCTCAATGACAGACAAGACTGCAATAGCCAATGCAAGCTCACAGTGACTACGCAAGATTGCCAACTACGAGCACCCACGCCCATGGGATGCAGAGCAGAGCATCATGCGAGGTCTGGAGACAAGCAGTGTGACTGGTGAGTTGACAGCGTTGGTCCAGGTAGAGTCTCACCCAAAGACCTTAGACTGGACAAGGTCTCCAAAAAGGGATGAAGACGCTTTAGTTTGTAGGCGCTCCACTATCCACAAAATTCTGCATGCCTCCATGATGTTTCCCGTAGCACATATGGCATCCACAAGGAGAACATAGCTATCATATGCAAGCGCTCTGCGATGTTCTGCGCAGCATGTGCAACCCGCTTGCGGCAGCAGACTTACGACCTCCAATGCCCGTTCAGCTGCCTGCATGAGACTGGCCCACCTAAGCATGTGCACAGCAGTGGCACCTCTTCATGTTGGTGTCTTCCTGGTTTACAGAGAGTAATGCATGTACTGGGAAGTGAACTTATGAAAATCCTGCAACAAAGATTGTTGCGACAGTATGATACTGGGACTCATCACTTGCTGAGACAATGCGATCACAGTCCGGGCAGTCTTTACCATGCTCTGCAGGATACTGCAAGTTGCTATGCCCAGCTGCTCAATGTAGAGCCCTGTCAGGCATGACGCCCTTTCTAAGTGTAGTCTGCCAAGAAGGACGATGTCCAAATGCTCTTCCTTCATGGCGGAAGCGATGTGCTTCCACGTGACGCTGTGAGGATCGCTTTGCAGTGCTGACGCTGCCAATGAACGTATGTAAGCAGCAGCAGCTGACACCAGGTAGGACGCACTGCTGTGCTGCTTTGCCCAATACTGCTTATGGCCTGCGCTTCGAACTTCTTGCACCGTCCGCCTCTCCATGACTGACAGCGTCATGTTACTTGCAGCCATGCTGACAATTCCCTGCACTCTCCGCTTACGACGATGTGCTTACAATAGTGTGGGATTCTTCGCACATGTCAGCGCATCCTTGGACCAGTGCTGAAGCTGCCCATCTTTTGTGGAAGCTGCTAATAACCTGCCCACCCTCTGATGTCCTACAGGTCGCTAGCCTGCCATGCATTATATGTGAGTTCTGCATACCTTCACATTATCTAAGATCAGGGCTCCAGACATCGGTATAGACCCTGTTATTACAAAAATTGTTTGCCTGAGCGCCAAAGAAGGGGCCCAAGTGCAAGCTATTGAGCAGCTTTGAGATATGATCAGCCCAAAGTAGCTGGTGTACATGAAAACCGCTTCTCTCTGCCCGTCTCCCTCACCCTCGCTCTCTCTTTCCTTCTCCCTTTCTCTCGCCCGCTCTCCCTAGACTCTTGCCTATGTCTCTCTCACACACACTTTCACACACAATTCCACTCTAATTCACACACACTCTCTCTTTCATTCTCTATCTCTCTATGTGCCTCTGTCAGACACGCCCACACACCATGATAGACAACATTGGTGGTCATGAATGCCTACAAATGGCTGACTGGGCTGATAGGAATGTTGTCCTGTGCTTGGCGGCTGCAGCTGTCTGTTGTCACACAGTGTGACAGCGCTGCAGGGTCTACACAAGCATGAAGGCGATTGCGTGCTCCTGGGTGATGCCACCGGGCTCGCGGGCAGCCTTGCAGACGGGCTTGTGCACCCCCCAGTGCCGGAACTGGCAGTCCTGGGAGCAGTACCTCGCCATCTGACATCTGCACACCTGCAGACCACAGACATCCCCTCACTGATCTCAAAGGGTGTGCATCTAGTAACTCAAAATTGCCCATGCAAACACACAGGCAGGGTTCATTGCAAAGATTGGCATCTCACGCGCTTCTGCTCACTTACTAAGGTATACGCGCTACGGTTGCCATTCCTTACGATCCATCACATGCATACTCACCAATTCAGAGATGGAGAGACCTGTCCTTGAGAACAGCTGGGCTCCCCAAGAGAGTTACCTTGGGCTTCTGCTTGCTGTGGCTGACCTTGGGGGTCGTGGAACTCCAGGCTATACCACAATAGGAACACTGGTATATCGAGCCGGCCCCATCTAGACAGGCTAACATGGTGTTCACCAGGAAGCAGGCAACAGTCCTGAGGTTGGCCACATGGTATGGCCATGATGTGTTCATGTCCCCTGGGTTGCGTGGGACTCTAGGAGCTCTCATGTCCACCAGCATGGCTGAGAAAAGATGCCCACACACTGCCATGATGTAGAGTGGGAAGACCTCTGCGCAGGCGCAACCATGTCTCAGCAGGAAGTTCAAGTAAGATGCCACTCATGATACCCTGCCTACTTGTCAGATGCTACAACATAGGCAACATTAATTGGCAGGACAGAAGCCAAACTGTGAATGAGGCCTGCGAGACATTATCATCTGAGTGTCTTCATTCGGTCTATTTAAGCGCTCTATCATATGCCAAACAGAAAGGCATGCACCAGCATCTGCCACATGGGCCTGTTCAGTGCGCAGCGCACCTTGCCTGGCGGTGTCCTTAGGCCCAGCCCTGGATCTGTAGGCCAGGACCACCAGCTCGGTCACCTCCAGTATCAGCCATTCCCTTGCAAACTGCACCAGCACACGGCTCTTCACACGCAATACCAGCCCAACCTACAGCTGCCAGAATAAAAGATCACCGCAGCATGGGGTCCATGTGGGACTGCTGCCTGTCCTCATTGCTCGTGAATGGCAACAGAATGTATTTCTGCTGCCCGAGCACATGGGCATGGAAGGTGGTGGCCTGCCTTTGCTGCTGTACATTCCATCGTGTCTGCCAGGAGGACCCCATGCAAATCTGGGACAGCTACCATGCACATGTGCTACTATGTAGACCAGGGAAGCCGGCACAGATGAACCTCAACATGGCATTACATTAAAGCCTTGCAAGTACAGCAAAAAGCTTTCTGCGGGTGACAACTTTACTCTTAGGCATGCCGAGAGATCACCTCCATGTGCAGCCACCTGTTGGGACCCCCTTTGGTGTCCCAGGGCGGGAGCATCAATCTGAAGTACTCTACTGCTGCCTGCGATGGAAGACAGCCACCAAATGAATCCAGGGATCTGCAGCGCGGGTGAAGCAGATAGAGCCCCTGATTCATATGACAGGCCTATGCGCAGGTCATCCTTGCATCTACAAGGCTGAAGCTTATCTTGGTAGGTCCATATGATGCACATCCAACAGCAAATATGCTCAAGAGGCCGTGGATACACACATACCCTTGGAGTTGGGAGAGACCGGATGACATGGTGCATGCTCTCAAACCAGGGGCCTCCACTCGTCTGCTGCTTCTTGCTAGGAAGCTCTGTCATCTTGATGCCTGCAGGCCCAGTCGAACACATCAGGGGCTCCAGAGTTACAGTACAGGCTGAACAGCTTGGCCGCAGTATGACACTTCGGAATTTCACATACACAGCACAGACTGTGACTCGGTTGAGGTATCGTGAGGTGGCACATTCCCAATACTACAAGCATGCAAGTTGCAGGAACTTCGGCAGAATGAGCAAGCAGAAGTATGGCCTTGGGAACTACAGGAGCATTATGTTTTGTCAGGCCTGTCAAGGAGAGCAGTGCAGGGAATGCGCTACCTATGCTGACTTCATTATAGCCGCCAAGCCAGTGAGGCCCGGCATTGAAAGGGCAGAGATCCTCACATAACCAGGGCTCATCAAATCTGCAAACGATCATTGAGAGTCATCAAACACCAAGCTTGGGCAAGTAAGTCTGTGAACCAGGTCTGTTTTAAACACGGCAGGGAAGGTTTTCTGGTTCAGATGAGTCACTTGGATCTAAGCTCAGTGACACCCACAATTTGCTGCAAAGCAGATGAGTCAGGTGGTACACTGTAGAACAGGTCCACCTGAGATGAGCAAGAGGGTTTTAGGCACTTACGGGAACATCAGACTTTCGTCAACATTGCTGATGACCTCATGCTTGCCCTTCAGCATGCTACTGAGGATCTCCGGCATGTTGTAGAACTGCTGGTGCTCCGGAGTGTAGGCAAACAACAGTAGCGTCATGTCCTGCGTCAGTACAGTGCAGGCGTGCTTGCTCGAGTCCATCTCCAGCAGGGCGGTCCTGTATCTGTCCTGGTTGGCAGCTTGCAGGTACTCGTGCGCAGCCTTGACCTTTCCTATATTCTCCACAATCCTGTCTCGGTCAAGGCCTGCATGCACATTCCAGGGTTTTATCCTCCCAAAGGTTCTTAATGGGTGAATGCCAGGCCTGTCAAGCATGCGTTACTGAGCAGCAGTCACTTTCAAGACGGGTTCAACACCAAGGAGACCAATCCAAGCAGGCCTGCTGCTGTTGCACAAGTAAGAATACATGCTTCAGGTAGGCCTTTGCTGAGCAGGAGAAACTCAGGTGAGCATGCTTGGGGCGTCACCATGGCTGGAACATACCATGCCGATCCCAGTCAAGAATGTCCTTCACAACGTCTTTGCCATGCTGGAATCTGAAGTTGACAGCTGTCGTCCAGTCATTCTGCGAGCCAGTCGGCGGCGCGTCCTCCCCAAAGCGGCTGAGGCCTAGCATCACAATGTGGTTGCTCGCTATGTAGCCGCCCGCGCAGGCACTGAATGCACTGGTCCACTTCCGTCCTTGTGGCACAATCTGCACGGTGATTGTATGTGCTAATCAGACATATGTCGTAAGGCCATGGAAACGCGTCCCGCTACAGGTCATTTGGACTCGTCGGACAGTTGCCGCGGCAATCCTGTATGCAGAGCCGCTGTGTGTGCTTTGGCCATGCAGTGTGCATATTATGGAAGAATGCCTTCACAACATGCATGGCGCAGATGAGCTTGCTTTGCTACCAGCATGGGCTCATAGGCAGAAAACAGGCGTCAAAGATGAACAGCCTGCCTGGACCCAGCAGGAGGTGTTCAGGTCGAGCTCGAACAGGTCCGGGAGGGGTATCATAGCAGGATCACGCGGGTCGCGGTCCAAGTTGAAGTGCTCTGTGTCAAGGGTTGTGAGGCCCCCCGCTATCAGCGCCTTCTGACCATCTGGGCTCATGAAGGCCCCTGCACAGCACACCTGACCCTCTCCACAACTCCTGCCGGGGGACATGCCAGCAGCATGCTGGGCTGGCCATATAGCTCTTACTGTTTACATGCAACATGTCATCGCTGTCAGCGGGCCATCAAGTGTTGCTGAACCAGGGTTTCTGACCTCCAAGCCGAGCAACACTTACTCACGAGCTGCAAGGACAGAATGCCAACGGGTCGGGCCCTACCATGGGCCATCATGCGGGCGCACGGGCGGGAGCCGCGCTGCTCAGGCTCGCTCCAGCACTGCAATGTCGAGCTTCCACAATTCGTTCACCAGCTCATCCACCCTGAAGGTCAGCTCCACTATCAGAGATCACACAAAAGACCATCTCTAATCTGTCCCCAAGCTGAGAGATTGGGCTACCGCATCTGCCTTGCTTGTAAGGCTGCAGCAGACATGAACGCCATTCTACCAGCATTTTCCGAGCTGCAGTAGCGCTGTGACGCCAAGGGGCAACTCCTGAAATCTATAGCATCTCTGCTGGCTCACACCACAGCAGCTGGAAAGAAACCCTCTTGGTGCAGCCTGGAGGCCTCCTCATGTAGTGCCTGCTGTAGTGCCAGCTCTGTGACACGATGATATGCACTGGCAAGCAGACACTTTCATGTAGCATTTGATTGGGAGCTGCAGCCTCACTCGTTGGTGGGGCCATCTTTGATCCGCATGCCTCCAAAGAGGTACAGGCTGAGGCGTCCCTCTGGGCTTTCATGACCAAAGATACTGGCCGCCATGCTGATAGATGGCACGCGCTTTGAAGACAGTCTCTTGGACGTTCCTGCGCAGTAGCCGCTTCAACCTCAGCCACAAGACCGGTGATGCCATGCGCAGTTGCTCCTGCGTTTCCTAGAGCATGCAGAAGGAATGACTGGGAAGGCGCGGACTCACCAATAGCAAGGCGCCTCCAGGGCTGCTTCACAACGCCGCCTTGCGCTCTGGCTACGAGAACGTCACTCAAGATAGTGTCTGTGCCGTCTCGCATGGCTCTGACCCCCCCATATACGTATAGATGACCTCCCAGTGCTACAATGGTGTCCACTTGTCTGTGGACGCCGGGTGCTGCTTTCTGAATTGTCCACTGCATGCACACCAAAGCTGGAGAGGAAGTCTCTTCAAGATATTTTTCATGGCATGCATCACAGCACTGCAAGCCTTACTCATGCGCGTGGCTGCTTTGATCTGCATGCTCTTCACTTCCGGGTAGCCCAGGGTCCAGCAGTACTGGATGCAAAACCCTCATTGGATTTAGTTGAAAGGTGCTATACATTTCTAACCTGCTCCCGCCGTGCTTCAGGTGATTGGTGACACAAAGAATGACAAGTCTACAGACCCTCACCTCCGGGTCCACATCTTTGGTGAGATCAACACTCAAAAGCTTCCCCAGGATTGGTGGCAGAAGGGATGTCAGGTACAGCCTGTCGCCCGCAACAGCACTCAAGGTGAGCTTTTCACCCATGGGCCGGAGGAGCCTTACACATGACACCTGCACCTTCCTGTTTCCCTCCTGCAACCTGCACCATGGCACCACAGAATCTCGCTTCCTCATCCCCGTGTCAGAAGTCCCGCATGGTGCGGTTGTCCTGGGATGCGGCGAAGTACATCTGCAAATGTGTGCATTTGCCTTGCGAGCTTCTCTCAGGCAGAAGAGGTCAATCTGTGAAGCTGCTGACTGACAATCGGTGCTGGCCCCGCTCTAGCAACGTGTGAAGGCGCCCCTACTGACCTTGTCATTTTGACAGACCCTCTCTGTTTGATATGCTCACTGAGTCTGGGGGACAGCGGTATGCACATACCTGCAGGTGTGGACACTGTAGATATACAGCGGCGCATACGAAGCATTCATCTTTTGGAAATGCCGGACGACAAAGATGGGCTGCGATTTGTAGGTGCCGCAGTTGATGAGCTCAGACAGCACCGCTCTATAAAAAGTCTTCATGTTTCGCATGTCAGTGTCCTGCACTCCCCAGATTCCCTAATACAGGGCTCCTTCACACATACATTCTCTTCTGAGAAGCATCACACTCTTTGAGAGTGCAGCATGACAGAGTCTGCAACACTGAAGAGGCCGGATGAACACTGCAGTCCTACAGCATCAACGAGATGCATGCCGCACCGGCCAAAGGGAGCATCCCACTGGACAGTAAGCAAAGTGTTCCTAATGAAAGCATATGGATTTTTTGAGCTGCAATCTCATGGATTGAAGGCGGATCAACAGGTGCACCAAGCTTCCCGCAAGGGGGATGGCCAATCTCTGCATCTCAAAATGTCCAGCTAGCTGCTCTAAACTTGTGAATTGTACCTGACAGCTAACATGGGCGGGATACCAGGCAGTTGCCTCAGGAGAGCTCTCCAAAGCTTGCTTCCATGCTTTGGGGATGTCCACCAACGCCTTGGGGCTTCTGAAGGGGTCCAGTATACATTTAATGCTGCCCATGTTGTCTTGAATACCTCTGCAGAAGCAGGGTACGTATTTATACTTCAGGCTTGCAGCACAACAGGGATCTCTGTGACAGGTGGAATAAATTGAGCTGAACAAATCTCTCAGCAGCAAGAAGGCCACGCCTACTTTGTGGCGGCCTGCGCACTGTCCCCATGACTGACACGGAAAAGGAGCTCAATTTATGTCAAGAAAAGAGCCTTCTGAGGACCCCCAGCGCCACTGATTACATTCTGATGGTGGAGGACACAACCTTGTGCGGGAACCCCTTCGGTGCGGCATACCTGGCACATAACGGAAATGCCTTGAGCAAAGTCAGTCGATCCACTACCCATTTGAGTCTGCAGGCCTCCATGAGGTTCCCCGCAGGGAATGCTGCACCCAAGAGCAGGTAATAGCAGCGGGCTGCAAGCTGCCTACGCTCCTTTACACAGCATATACAGTCCGCTCGCAGCAGCAAGTCTGCTACGCACAGCGCTCGGTCTCCTGCCTGCATCAAGACCAAAGCCTACCTGGCAGTGTGATTCAGTTGCGCACTACTCCCACTGAGCAGCAATAAACTCTTTGAGAGAATCAATGCTGCTTGTCCTACGGCAACTGGGGTTGTGTTGCTTCAGCACGACACGAGCTCTATCGTACGTCGTTGGACAGCATGAGGCCATTCTTACTCACCATGTACGCCCCAATGCTGCGCAATGCGAGCTCCTGCTCAATGGCATACGACCCTCCCGTACAGACTGCCTTGTCTAGAAGCAATCCGCTGAGAAGAATCATGTCCTGATGCGCTTTGTTAAAGACGAGCGCGGTCTGTTTCCATGTAAGGTCGTATGGATCGGTCTCAAGAGCTGACGCTGCCAATGACCGGATGTAAGCTAGAGCAGACGATAACACATGTGCCGCTTTGCTGTCTTGATCGGCACTGAACATGTTATGGCCTGTGCCCTGGAGCTCCTGCAACATCCGCCTCTCCATGAATGATAGCGTCGTGGTCACGTCAGCCACCATGGTGGATAAAGAGCCCCCTTTCAATGAGAATGTGTTCTTTGTGCCACAGCATGTATCTTGGATTTGTACTGACATGTGCCATTTCGGAAGCCACACGTGCATGGTACAGCTGTGCACGCACGAGAGGATCACACAAAGTCTCCGCACCTGGCTGGAAGCTTCCTCCAGAAAAGAAGCTGCACCAACGTGTCCCCTGCATGTGATCCTCACGTGCGTGCACGCGCTCCAGCAGGCAGCATAGGGTTAACTAATATCTGATATGATATTAATTACCCCTAAGGCAGCAGCGTATCCTTCTTCCTTGCATGCTCGGCTACAGGATTTATCCCACAATCCCTTGGCCTTCCCCCTTCCCGGAGGATTTCCTGCTAAATGACAGATATACTGTCCCTCTCAGATGATATACTCGGCCTCATTGTGCTAAAAACTTTGAGAGGGTCTGTCATACGACCCGATAGATACTGGTGCCGCATTGCGGGCACATGTCGGCGCCTGTGGAGCCTTCATCTACCCCCGACTTCGCACACCATCAGCATCTGCCACGAAGAGCATCGTCCCTTGAAAGTCGACGGTAGAACCCGGGCTCTATCAACGTAGCACCTTGCACATAGAAGCTGGCTTCACAAAGTGCTGGTGTTCCTCAATTCAATACTAATGCTCATCTCAGGCATAATTCCTAGCAGTTCCAGGCATATTTGAGATAACCCCGTGTGACAGCATCGCTTGTGCTCAGACAAAGGCCCCGCACAAAGCTGTCACCCTTTTCGCCCTGCTATGAACCGAATGTGAAGATCAGGCTTTGGTGGAGGTGCAGGCATCCAGTGGTGCCTGAGGCGTCTAAATTCAGCTAAGTCGCTTGCCATTGGTGTGGGCGGTAATGGATGGAGCATGGATGACTTTGCGAAGTTTACGAAAAGCGGTCTTGTGGGGCAACTTATGACCCTTCAGGCCCTGCAAGTGCTGGTGCGACCTGCTGAGCTGGGGCTTTTCCACAGCACTTGCTACATGATCGAGAGACACCTCGCGCTCCTCAAAGCATGCATGCATTTTGCATGGCAATGCCACTTATCTTGAGAGATTAGACCTGGCATAAGGTGTATATGCAAATACTCACCACACGGAGGCGTTGCAGGGCATGCATTTCCAATATCGTGATCAAGAAATTTATTTCCGACCGCGCTCCGTGGATCTAGTGCGAGGCGCCCCTAATTTGACAGTGCTGACGTTGCACGTCCGCACCATGCAAACCTTAGACCTTTTGTCAAGCAATAGCCTCAAGTATCTGGCCTTGCACATCTCCCTTGAAGGAGCGTGGCCAAAGAGGTTCCCAGATCTTAAAGCATGCATTATGCTAGAGAGCCTGAAAGTTGTCATGAGAGCAGCAGAGGGCTCTATAAGTGACCTCGCCTCTGGATACCAGCCGGATATATGCCTGAGTCACATGCCCAAGCTGCAGCACTTTGAATTGGAAGAGCAAGCCCTTCCCAGGGACAAGCTGGCCTTGCCATCAGGCTGTCAGCTCTTCATAAAGCTATGTGGCTACCAACCAGAGCTCTCCGGGGAGGATTGCTTGGAGAGCGTGTCCCGCCACGCCACAATCATGTGTGTAAATATTGTTGCCCTTCGTGCATGGCCTGCGACGCTTGGCTCCTTTGGCCTACAACTCTTGGTCTTAGAGTTGATAGCCAACAACATGGTGAATTCACCCCTTCTCGATTTAGTAGTCTTGCGAGATATTCCACATGTCAGGCTATATTCTCGAAGCTTCTTGAATCTCTTGCTTACAGGAGGGTCTTGGCAGAGCCTTGACATTCATTCCGATGAAGGCCTGTATGTGGAGTTCTCAGACATGGGTGCTTTTGTCACTTCCACCAAGCTTTTCAGCTTTTGCTACGGCTACATGGACATCCATAGCTTGGGGACGAGGATGATGTGTGCGGCAATGGTGGACAACATGCAAGCCACATGTGGCAAGTATGACATGAAGTGCTACAAGACAAGCCATAGCTTTAGCAGTTTGGGCATGCTCAGATGGGTCACAAGGATTAGCAACAAGAAGCTCGAGCCTCCATTTGACACTCAAGAGGTGCTTCGGGCCTCAAAGCCTACCATTTGGCAACTGAAAGAGCTAAATACTCTTGCACCCTATGAAGACTTTTGGCCGCAGGACCCATGCAAATCACTGAGCGGCATGCAGCAGTGACGTCACGTCACGGGCCGTGTGTTAACACATAGTTGGTAACAGCCTTGATTGAGCGCATCACAGTTGAAAGTTCTGAATGCCAGCCTTTAGGCGGCATTGGTAAGAAGTGCTCAATAATGCACTAAGGACGGTCTAAGGTACGCACAAAACCTTTCAATGGCCGGGGATGTACGGAGTAAAGATAGATGATCATCAGATGACGGAGGGCCAAGCTTGATGCACATATCATCCAAAGGAGTCACATTATGCAGATACGTCAGCTCGTAGTTTCATAGGATGGAAAGCTCTCTCCACTCAGGGTGCAGATGAGCGATGGCCGCAGATGCAATGAGCCAGAGTAAATTGCTCATCATGATGTTGATCACCGGGATCTGGCCCTACTAGGTAAGCGCTTGCGGGCTCTTTTGAACGATCCTCTTGCTCTGAGAAAACTCCTCGGGAAAGGTTCCTTAGATTTGGATAGGAGCTTCATTCCATTTGTAGCCCCGAATTGAATCAAGGTACAGATGGCAGCTGTAGGAACCCCTTCCGTGGTTAAGCTGACGCAAACGGGGAAGTCTTTGCCAAAGGGCCTTTGCTGGCAGCACAATCATGATCGGCAGCAACACATATGAAGGCTTGGCTACCGAAATTAGCACATAGTCACCCGGCGTCTTTGCCTTCCTGCGCGACAGCTTGCTTGGTGACCAAACTCAAGGTCCCTGCTAGATAATGTATGCGTCATATCGTGCTCGAAGCTCTTACAAGTAGCTCTAACATCCTACCAGATAAACACAGGGGCAGCATTGCCAGCACCTGTCGGCGCCAAGAAATCTGCCTAAACGCCTCACATTAGCTGCTGGCGCTGGCTGAAGATGTAACTCATCCCTCAACACTCTTATGCATGGTGCGGGACGATTGGAGATACACAGCCCCAAGGGATACAGAGGGACTGGATGAGACTTGTGCATGCTAGTCGTTGATACCCCTTCTCTTCCAGGTGAGCTCCAACGGTAGACAACCCTTAGAGTTTGTTCGCAATATACATAGCATCAAATGCTCCATCAAGGAGGCCGGCGTGATCTATAGCATGATCATTTCTATTGTCTATATTCCACTGTGCGTAGCAGACCTTCCCAAGTGGGCAGGAGGTGACTGAACCTGAAAAGCTCTGCCATATTCACATGATGATGCAGCCTGCCTCCTGCCGCCATCCCGTGCGCCTGCTAAGCTCCAACGGCAAACGGCTGCCCAGATGTTCTCTCTCAAATTTCTCCATCTCGGGATCCGTCCTGGGAGACAGCATGCAGGGTGCGCAATTCCTCGCACAGCTGGGTTCTGACGAGTCAAGGGCAATTGTTTCAATTGCTGTGGTTAGAGCTGCATCCTTAAGGGCTCTAGCGTGGTACACAGCAGGTCGCAGACTCAGTGGGCACCTCCATGCTGTGCATGTGCATGCTATAGATATTGCCTAGTAAGACTAATAATCTCACATGTCAAGCATCAACCTGCAAAGATGCAGTAAGGCACAATCAGAAGCAAGGGATATAGAAGAGAATCCTCTGATACATGCATTATTGCAGACAACTGATGTGTTGAAAGAGCTGGGGCCCATCCGATGGAGTCCCTCACCCAGAGCAACCGCACAAGCTAACTCCTGGTACCAAAATTGTAGGTAAAGGTGATTTATCAAACACCTTATGCTTGCTGCCTGCAGCAAGTCCTGCAGTAGGCTCTCCACCCACGAAGGCATCCCCTGTTTAAGGTGCATACTCACAAGGCTGGACAAATGACCACACGTGCTTCCAGTATGAGCCTTTGACAGAGAGGAGCCAATGCATGGAGGCTGGGAACTCCCTCGGAGCTTGGAGCTTCACTAAATAATATTTGCAGTGTCAGACCCAGTACATTGGGTCGCGCTTGTTGTGAGAGGCAGCTGATGGACACCTTTCATGCTGCAGGAATCTATGTGCTTTTTGAGAATGGCCCGGGCACGGGGGTGCGTCTGCTCACCAGGCTGTATGCAGATTGCCCTAAGGATGCGCAAGAAGAGCTTGGTGTGTACCAGACTGGGGACTTCGACCTGACATCTACGTGAGGGCCACCCAGCTTTGCTTCTCCCAGGAGCTTACAAAACCTTCAAGAAGTCATGTCGCCTTCACCACCACAGAAACACTGCTGTGCATGATGACACACAGTTATTGCGCGTGTACAGTGTGGAGGGTCCGCCTTAGTGCTTGTCGATATTGCAGAAGTGATAGCACCTGAGATAGTCTGTAACTATCTAGTCAAGCCCAGCACAGAGAGCGTCAATACTTTCAGCAGCCACTGTGAGCTGCATGCCTTGGGCTCCTCATGAGTCTGAATCAGTCTGCCCAACTCTGTCACACAATCTACCTGCTTGGGGCTTTGCCTTGTGTGCAGGGGTCTAGGAAGCACGACCTGCGGCAGAGGTTGGGAAACTGCAGGCGGCTAGCGCAGGCGCCCACCGCTGAGCAAGGGAGTGGGGGAGTGCTATGGTGTGCATTGCCTGTGGGGAGCCCAACCTGCTGGACTGCAATGACCTCCGTGGAGCACACCGGGTTGGGCTTCCACACCCTGTTATGAGGACACAAGCTGTTACAAACAAAAGGAACACGTCCCGCCTTGCCAGCATGATGAGACATCAGCGCCTTGCAGCAATATTTTTCTGCTTTAGATATTTACCGACCATGGCACAGACATTCCAGCTTAAGCGCCTCTGATCTAGCACCATTTCCTTGAACCCTCCTAGAACAGAGCAGAGACTGTCAGAGGAGAAAAACACTGTGTATCTAGTAGGTGCACACAATCACTGAACCCTGAAGGCTCCTGCACGTCTAGCCACACATGAATGAAAGGTGTCCATGCAGGGAGGCGTACTGTGCATGTTACAGGGCTCTAGATGAAGATACCTCAGCAATACAAGGCTGATAATGGCCCTTCTCTGCCTGCAGAGTACCGCAAATGGAACGTGGCCCAGAATCTGAAACAAAAGCTGCCAAGGAGAACCCTGGCCCAGAGGACTTTGGCAAAGGCGGCATTGTGGCCAAGCCTGAAACGCCATGCAAGGAGCTGGCAGTCGTGACTGAGCGTGAGAAGAGCATTGCAGTCATCACTTCTACTCCTGGACTTTCCAAGTACGTGCAGCAGGCCCTCACCACATGGCACCATGGGCTGCAAAACTGGTACAAGTCTCCCATGAACACTCGAGGCCTATTCTGCTGGGGTAGGAAGTGCACCTTGACATTGCAGGATGGGACTGCACAACCACTTTCATGTCAGTGCTCAAAGGTCTCATCTACTGGTGCAGGAAAAGCTCAACAGAGGAGGTGCCAGCCTATGGTGGGAGGCCGCACATAAGCCTATGAGGAAGCGTGTTCTCAAGATCCTACTTTCTATCTTCTGCATACCTGAGGCTGTCATCAGCCGCATGAAAGAGGTGAGTATGCGTATCCTGTCTCGATTTTCAAGAGCCCTCATGACCAGCATACGGCCAGTGCCTATATTTCTGACACACGTGTTAGTCTGCAGCGCGTGTGAGGATTGCTTGTGAGCCTTATGATGCATGCCTGCACTGCAGGAAGCAGTGCAGATACGCCAGCACATGCCTACCGCATCTGTGTCTGATTGTAGACTCTGAGGCTGCAGCTGTGTGAAGTCCACTGTGAGCCTGTGTTCAATAAGCATACACAAAGGGTGCAACATGCCCGGTGTTCTGCCCAAAGTAGAAAATCTCGGAGGCATTGTAAGCTTCTGAGGTGCCAGGGCTAAATCCTCACCAACTAGCCTATGTGAGGCTCTGCAGCCCTCCCCAGGCTCTGCAGCTATCCCAAAGACTAGATGAAGCATGCCATGGCAGCTTGCAAGGAGTCTGAGAAAAGGTGGCCCAAGACATAGACGTGGTATTGCTCTCTGGCAGGGCGAAGTGTCCCTGTGCGGTCCATCAAGAAGTTTCGGCCCATTGATTCTGGAAAGGTCTCCAGGAGCCTTTGAGAGCGGGGCAAACTGAAAATGCATCCCTGATTGGCGCAGAGCCAAGCCTATACGGCATGTAGGGTGCAGAGTGCTTTGTGGATGCTTGCAGCCGATGGCATGTCACTGTGGGAAACTTTCTGGCCTGAGAACACTACCACTGCTCCAAAAAGCATGCTCTTATAGCATTACCTTGGAAGGCCTTACACAGCCCTGCCGGCATAGTGTGATAATGCAGAGACATTTACCTAGGTTTTGCTTGTATGCATTCATTGCGACACAGGTCTGCCTTTAATGTGGTGATCCTGGATGGCTGGAAGAGTCTCTGGCCTTTTGTACCACCTCAAAGGGCAGAAGCACAACAGCCCTCAGACAACTGCATAGTGCCAGATGCCATCTTAATGAGCACAGGATCACAACACCCACTGAACAGCAGGTGGGGTGAAGGCTTCTGCACTAGATGACAGGAGCTGACAGCTCTGGAAGTGAATGGCATACATGCCTGATGGGCGTGTGTCTCTTCACGTTTGGCTATTGCAAACACTAGAGACATTATCGGAGAGGGTTACAGCCTTCAGGGAACTGCATGATGCCAAAAGAGCACCTTAGTGCCCGCCTGGAAGTATGACTCATCTTACTAGTCTGATGTGCGCCTGCGAGACGATTCGAGATAGCAGCTGTCTGGTTCTCAGGAATCACCATGTACGTATTACAACGATGTCTTGCAAACTTGAAGCCCTGAGACATTTCTGTGACTCACACATCCGTCCAAGAATGCCTCGACGTGACCCAATGTAAGTCCAGACGAAGCCTCTATATGGCTTTACAGCCTCATGTGCATTGACATTTGATCTCTTGTAAATCGTTGTATGCTGATCTCGACAGCACCACCAGTGGTAGCGTCACAAAACGCAGCATGCTGCCACTAAGGCACGGGGCAAGAGCAACAAGACTCACCTCATGCACTATCAGCACTGTACGATACTGTGAATAGTGCTGCAGGCGTTGCATTAGCTGCATATCCTATAGCATCACTTTGCACAGCTGACATTGCTTGGTATGCAGGGCTGCAGCGGGGTTCAGAAAGCATGACTGTCAGCTATAGCAGCTTCTTAAAGCAAGCACATCCAAGCAGCGCCAGACGGCAAGGCTGAGACTTGTGGGGTGCCCACACACGTGCAGCCAGATGCAAAACTGACGCACTTGTGTATCAGCAAAGCAGCGCCAGCCTGGGCGTAGCCAGCACAGATTGTCTGAGGGAGCCATCAAAGCAGCTGGCCTTGGCAGCCTCCATTTAGCACGCCAGCACAGCCACAGCATTTCCGGGCCACAAGACTAAAGCAATGTTAGCAGATGAAGCAAGCTGCGAGCTGCAGTCAGAGCAAATGGCAATGGGCAATGCCCTTCTGCAAGTGATCTCAGGTCAGGACGGTAGCGAACGCAGGGAGATGACCAAGCGGATTGTCTGCAGCAATAATCCTATCATTATGGCTTTCCTCAACAGGGTTCTCAATGGTCCGCTGCCAGCTTATGGAAAGCTTTACCTGCGCAAGACCTCAGCATTAGTTGCCACTCAGAAAGCTTTGTCTGTACTAGCCAAGCAGTGTGCAGACGCTTCTTGTGAGCCAACAGAAGTGATGACTCGGAGCGCAGTGTGCACAAGACACCTCACTGCCTTGATCCGACATGAGAATCCTGGAATGACAACAGAACGGAGGCAGAAGATACATGCAGTTGTGTCAGCACACACAGACACTAGCACAGCAGAGACCCAGGGCATCGCACCTGCCACAGGTATCCTTCAGAGAGCGCAGCTGCTCATGCAGCAAGATGTCCCAGAGGCAACATGTGCAGCCATAGGTTCTGTGTTTATGGAGCTTCTCTCAATGCTGGATGCCGACGACAGAAAGAGGGGAACTCCATCCATGGCAGGCCATGCCACCAGCTTCACTGCGTGCCTGGACCACATGGTGCCAGGTAAGCTGGGTGAAGCTTGCATGGCAATGCTATCACAGACCTGCTTGCCTGATGCAATAAGATGTGCGATTGCTGGAACATGACTCAAAACAGATGGTCCTATCTCAGTGAAGGTGAGAGGGGTGTTCTGTGAGACTATGTGCGCTAATGATCTGTAGGTGTACTTGGTGGACTGCTCACGCACGAGGGCGATGCCAGTGGAGCCCTTCTGGGGATGGCTGCGCCCCTGGAGAGAGTTGTGCAGTCCTACAAGCGGCGAAGTAGGACTATTGAGGATATTCCACACTTGGTCAGGCTGGAAGCTGCTGTGCAAGGCTGGTACGACATTGCAGCCATACAACCACATGCAATTAATGTCTTACCTGATGAAAGATTCCCCCTCACAAAATTTGGCTGACCAGCCAAACTGCATGATTCGTCTTCTTGTCAAAGTGCTGTGAGGCAAACTTTCTCATAATCTCAGTCCAACAACAGAATGTTTCTAGATAGTCCAGCAGGAAGCTAGCTGACTGTAATGGTTGTGATGACATATAGCTGCTTACAGGCCCAGCGCTGTGCCTGACCCAGCAGCCAGATCCTCATTCATCAGCTTTCTGAGCAGCTATTTCTGTGAGCGCATTGCGGCGACTGCAGTGCCGCCACCCAGAGGCGCCATCCCAGCAGCGTCTGACAGCGCGCCGGTGCGATGAAATTCTCCTTGGCACGCTCAGCGTACAAATATAGCTTCACTCTTGAGAGCTCACAGTAGCATGCACAGCCATCTGCGCCTGCTTCTATGAAGCTTTCCTTGTGTACAACTCTTGTTGAAGGACTCCTCTGCCTCCATTGAAGCTTGCCTTACAGCCAAAGAGGCAGCATGGAACTTGCCTGCCATCGTCCTACTCATATTTTTAGGCTGCACTGATACCCAGAAGGCCAATGCTTACCAATGCATGATTCGGCACAGGCCACCCAGGCACCGCCTGATCTGGCTAAGGGCAGCCCTGGCGAGGCGAGCGCAGAGAGCAGGAGCTCCACAGACAAGCCTGCGGATTACTCTGCCCCCCAGCCTGCCGTCCGAGCTGAGTCAGAGAGTCGCGTGCCTGAGACCAAGAGACCCCAGGTATGTACTCGGGCCATGAGCGGACCTGTCACCTCCATGCGTCCTGCCGCTAGTGCCTTACCAAAGGCACAAGTCAGCAGGGCTGTTGCATTATCAAATCCAGGCTCACTCCTTGTGACCCTGACAGGTGGAGGAGGGCGCTGCGGCTGGCGCCCGGGCTGCGCCTAATCTGGCTCAGGGCAGCCCTGGCGAGGCGAGCGCAGAGAGCAGGAGCTCCACAGACAAGCCTGCGGATTACTCTGCCCCCCAGCCTGCCGTCCGAGCTGAGTCAGAGAGTCGCGTGCCTGAGACCAGGAGACCCCAGGTATGTACTCGGGCCATGAGCGGACCTGTCACCTCCATGCGTCCTGCCGCTGGTGCCTTACCAAAGGCACAAGTCAGCAGGGCTGTTGCACTATCAAATCCAGGCTCACTCCTTGTGACGCTGACAGGTGGATCAGGGCAGCCCTGGCGAGGCGAGCGCAGAGAGCAGGAGCTCCACAGACAAGCCTGCAGATTACTCTGCCCCCCAGCCTGCCGTCCGAGCTGAGTCAGAGAGTCGCGTGCCTGAGACCAGGAGACCCCAGGTATGTACTTGGGCATGAGCGGACCTGTCACCTCCATGCGTCCTGCCCTCAGTGCCTTACCATCACAAGCACCACCTTGTGGCTCTGCTCAGCGCTATTCTAGAAGGGGCCAGGGATAAATGGGCTTACCAGCACTAACTGGTCAGCGTTGTAAAAGAAGCAACTAGCAGTAGGTGTATCCTTAGGCGTCGATACAATACAAAATTACTGTGCGCGTCAGTGCCGCATCTAGAGATGCTGCAAGCACCCTTATCCTTTTGCAGCTCTGGTGCAGGCGCAGGGGATTGTTGAGCCAGCAAAGGACGTAAGCGGCACGGCTGAGCGGGCTCAGGCCTCATATGCCGAGCTCATCCAGCAGCATTTGCTTGAGGTAGAGACATCAAACCCAAAGGCGAAGAAAGAGCGCGATTGGCTGGAGTTCAGCAAGAGCAAGCCAGCAAGGCAGCTGGGCAGCACAGGCTTATCACATGTGCCCAAGGGACGTGCAGACGCCAAGACCAAAACAGCATCGCGTCGAGCGAGAGCAAAGGCAATCTCTCCGCCTGCTGCTCAGGCTCCCCAAAAATTCCTTCCCGCACCCAGGGCTCCAGAGCATGGCAGCATAGTAGCGACAAGCAACATGAGCTCCACCCCCAGCCCTGAGCCTCAAATGCAAGAGCAAGACACCACATCTCGCAGGCAGCAGGCACAGGACTTGTCTGGCCAAGCCGCCCAAGCTGCCCAGACAGCACAAGCGGCGCCTCTGCCGGAGCAGCTGAAGCTGCGCATCAGGCAACAGTGGCAGCAACATGCAGAGTCAAAAGCTCAGCTACTGCAGATGCAGCAGCAGCAGCAGCAGCGGGAGCATCCTCATGCTCAGCTCTCGGTGATCCAGATGCAGCAGCAGCAGCAGCAGCGGGAGCATCTTCATGCTCAGCTCTCGGTGATCCAGCAGCAGCAGCAGCAGCAGCAGCAGCAGCATCTTCAGGATCAGCTGGTGCAGCTTCTGCAGCAGCAGCAGCCTGAAGGGCAGCCATACCAAGCTGCACAGGACGGGGTCATGCCCCTCGATGCAGAGCAGCGGATGGAACAGAGCCTTGAGAAGCTGTTCCGGACGTTCTACTACGGACCGGTAATCCACTCTCTATTCCATACCCATCCTGTCATCTCAGCATCACCGACCCCAGCTTCTACAGCGACGACATTCCTATCAGACGCCTAATCATGAAGGACATCCTTGTACATGGTGTCATACACACTGATCACTGCATCTAAGACGGCCACATAAGCGCGTGACGCTGATGCAGGGGATGCCAGCAAGAGAGCGCGCGTATGAGGAGCTGACAAGGCTGGGCTGGGAATACTCGCCCAAGCTCTGGCGCTGGTGCAAGCATGTTAACGGTCTCAATTGGACGGTGTGTGCCACTTGTCTTGCCAAGCTTGCGCTTGCAAGCATCAATCTGAAGTTGTTGTGCTGTGCCCTCCAATGACTGGGCGCCTGTCGCTGGACTCCCAGTCATACTTATATGGCAGGCGTGTGCAATGCATTGTCCCATATGGGTGCAACCCATTTCTCCACCATCTGATGCGCATGTATCAGGCTATATTTTAGCTTGCGGGGAGCGTCATTGACAGATGATGGCAGCGTGTGGCTTTGCAGGTCCACGCCTGAAGGCCTCTGAGAAGAGACCGGGTAGTCCAAGGGATTTCTTGATATAGCAATGTGGCAGGCACCTGAATTTGCCACCTGACACACCCACGCTGCCCGGGCACCAAAACAGGCTGCCCTGAAGCAGCCTATGCAAGCATGATACTTGGCAACCTAATCAGCCAGCAGGCTGCATCAGAATAGGCCGCAGAGCAGCTCTACTGCAGGCTATTTGTGATCATAGGCTATCATGATCACCTTCTGTTTTCAGCATCCGGAGCTGCAGCTGGTCTTTTGAAGTTTTGTCTGGGAGGAAACTGTTGCTTGGCCCGCAGCCCTCTAGCCTGTGTCACGCTTATAAACACCCTTGTCCCTTTTGGGGTCACTCCACCTCATGGCCACATGCAAGCGATCCACGGAAGGCTGCAGTGCATTTGCACGCCTGTGTGCGTTAGTGCGCCCCAGCGCATCCGTTTTCATATGTGTGTTTGCTCAATATGACCTGAACTCAAAGTAGCAAGAATGTCATATGCCTGTCTGTGTGTGCCAATGCAGAATGTACTATAAGCCTTCAGTGCTAAAGAGATTGGAATGCTTTGCCTTGCTTCCTTCACATTCTAGATGCGTATAGATTCATGATGCCGTAGGCAGAAGATTGCCTGCGCACTGGTGAATGATGGAAGTCTTCATTGATGCAATTGCTTGGCAAGATCTTTGTCCATCCCCTAAAATTCCAGGTGGCTTCAGTCACAACTGCTTTAATAAATCCTGAAGGGATGGCTTTGCAAGCAGTGATAGGCGCTACATATTAACCCGCACTGCTTGTTCACCCATGACCTCTAGGCTACGGGACAAGGCAGCCTGCTCTATCGCAATGTCAGGGCTCTGCTCAATGGGCTACATGTCATGATGCTGATGAGCAGCCTATGTTTTCCGCTCACACCAGACACCAAGGCTTCAAGCGCCCTCTTCTGAAGAGACCACTCTGCTGTGTACAAGACCCGCATTCTGACCGTGGCCTAGCGTGCTATGGCCGCAATCACAACAAAGCGGATGATCATGCACACAGGATTCTGCACATGGGCTGCTTGCTATTGCGCAGCAAGGCAGGCCTCTGTGGCAGCAGCGATATCGCAATTGTGGGAGACCAGGGAGCCCGCAATGGTGGCTGCTGGGAAGCTCATGCTGCGCAGCTCCCGATAGTGCTTGCAGAAGTCCAGGAACTGCAGCACGCAATCAGATATCGCTCCTATTCCAGAGAAGTGCACTGATGTGCTGCAAAAGTGTCCATCACAGCATGCGAGACCTCTGCTACCAGCAGCAGCATCGTAAGGACTGAGCTGTGAACAAAATGTGATTTGGTATTGACAACTGCTTATGGACCTTTCACTCTGCCTGCGAAGCAGGAGCAGTACTTGCTGCAAGTGTCACTCTGTGTAATTGTGCATGCCATCTTTGTCCGTGGCAGAGAGACCAATCTCCAGATGCTGATGATGTTGTATGGCGCACCTGGCTGTCCTGGTCAGCGTCTGGGCCCAGCACGCCCAGCGGCATGCCCACCTCCTCATGAGAGAAGCCCAGCTCCTTGTACTTCAGAAACTCAGACGTCCAGGGGTCCTCCACCTGCATGTCATTGACCCTGCTGAGGACAATGCTCCCTCCACCTCAGCACAGCAGACTTGTCTACACATGAAGCAGCTGCTGCACTGGCGCCCCCGTGATCAGAGCTATATATGCTTGGTGCCATGCATCTGGGTCTGCCCAGATGAGACCATTGCAACTCTGCTGTCACTGTGAGATATGGGACAGGAGCACTCTTGTGCGCACTCAGGCATGCACTGCACAGGGGAAACCTGTTGAGCTCACATCAGAGCGTATCGTGGACAGTGTACCTGGAGATTGGGAGGCTCTCTGGAGGATGTGCTGGAATTGTGCTCGCTGTCGTGCAAGTCATCAGATACAAAGTCTCTGTACAAGACAACTGTCTTGCGCAGGCATGGTGCTGAAGCCTACCTGAGGTTTCTGCTTGCGGTCATCAGATTTGGAATTCCAGCCCTTCCCGCAGAAGGAGCACTGGCATGTTGTGCCGGTCTCATCTATGCTGGTCGACAAGGAAGTCATCAGAGACTCCGCAGTTGTGCTCAGGCTGTCCCTGCCATTTGGCCATGATGTGGCAGGGTCAACAGATGTCTGCTGCACCCTGGGAGCTCTCATGTCCACCAGCTGCGCTGCGAACATATGCCGTGACACCACCAGGACATAGACTGCCCAAAGCTCTGCAGACACAGGAGAGCCTGTCAAACCACAGCACCCTGTTCCCGCAGCTGCTGTACCCTTCCTCCTTGTCAGGACATTTGACTGGCGGCAGGGGAAAGGGCCAATTCGTCAGTCAGACTGGGCGGCGTGCCCTGAGTCCAGGTGAACAAATGCAGTGCAGGCAAGCACACTGTGACAAGCATTAGGATGTGCGAGAAAAGTCGTCTGCTGCACAGCACACCTTGGCCGGGGCTGAGGGTAGGTGCTCTCCTGAAGTTTTAGGCAAATGCAGCAAGCTCGGTGGTCTCCTTATAATCCCACTGCTTCTCGAGACCTGCCTGCATTCACCAGGCTTTCTGCGCTGCTTGCTCTGCTCGAGCAGAGAAATGGCGGATGTACTGTGATACACCTCAAGCGCACAGGCAGACAGGCATATGTATGTGGTGGCCCCTGCTGCTGTATTCAATGGGATGTTTGCCAAGAGCAGTGTACTCATGTCTCAACAGTGAAGCAGGCCTTCAGAGAAATGTGGGAGCTCACTACAGGATTAGCAGCAGCAGTAACGGCATGTTGGATTCTCACCTTGATTTGCGTCCAGCTATGGAGGCCCCGATCTGCATCCCAGGGCGGGAGCATCAATCTGAAACACTCTACGGCCGCCTGCAAAGCATATGTTGCTTAGGCAAAGCAGACGGCATGGCAAGGCTTGCCCTGTGCGACAGTTATTCCATCCACAGGTTTCTGGGCCAAGTCACCAAATCAAATGCATGCTTGGGCGCCAGCTTGCTCATCTGACATAACAGCGCTGTTATTGGCAAGCAATCATGTCAGATGAGCAAGCTGGCGCTGTTCAGGAAACCCTGGATACGGCAGAATACGCTGCTCAACATCAGCAGCTTAGCCTCTGCCGGGATGGTATCCTCAATATGGAAGGCCGCCTTCCAGCATGATGCGGATATGTCCTAGTCAGTCCTGCAGGCGATGGCATCTGGCAGAGCAGACATGCTTCAGGCATTGAGGGTACAAGCAGTTACCCTTGGAGATGGGAAGGAGCGAATTGCATGATGCATGGTCTCAACCCAGGGGCCTCCCGTTTGCTGCTTCTTGGTAAGAGGCTCACACAGCTTCATGCCTGCAGCAGCATTGTACATATGATGCCACTCAGGTAACATGAAACTCTCGTAAAGGGAGGTAGTGGCTGTAAGAGAAATTGCAGGGCAAAGCTTTCAGTGACTGGGGTATGCGAGCAGGCCAGGAGCATGTCCTGAACATTTGCAATTCTCCCCTTAAAAGTGCATGGCTTGGCACCTGCTGAAACAGGATTTGGGTGGGCATGTCTGATCTGCCCTGGCAGACAGATGGATGCAGGGCATTCCCTACCTGTGGTGACCATGTTATAACCGCCAAGCCAATGGGGCCCTGCGGTAAAGGGACAGAAGTCTGGATGGAGCCAGGGCTCATCAAACCTGCAGGGCGAGCATGTCGTGTCAATATGACGCAGACCTGGCAGATGAGCCTGGAAGGATAGCACTTGTGCTGCATGAATGCATTTGCTTGCAGTTCATCAGTTCAGAGAGGTCTCATGTGCCGAGGCCAGACAGACAGGATGAGCTGAGCACAATACAACATGCAGCTGCAATGCCTCCGGGCTCAGGTTGGTGCACAGAGAGGGAGCTGATAATTGCAGGGAACTAGCAACACTCAGATCAGCTCAAACATCATCAAGGCTTGCCGTTGCGTTTTGCTGATTGAGCACATGTCAGCATGCTGTGCTGCACAGAGGTCTGCGTGAGGTGGGCAAGATGGATAAGGGCACTCACAGAAACTTCAGGCTGTCCCCTATATCTCTGATGGGTTCATGCCTGCCCTTGACCATGCTGGCCAAGAACATCGGCATTGTGTGACGCCCTTTGTAGGCATACGTCCCCAACGAAAGGCTCTGGGTCAACATGGTGCAGGCGCGCCGGCTCGAGTCCTCTTCAAGTAGGCACAGCTTGTATGGCTCCTGGTCGCGTTTTGGACGGGCCCGCTCCTTCAGCTTGGTCCTTGCTATCATCTCCAACACCCTGTCCCTTTCAAAGCATGCATACATCCAGCACGTATGTTAAACTCTCAAGCATACTATGAAACCTGATAGCCCATGCAAGCGTGCATCGGCAAGCAGTATTAATTCTATTGATGTATGCAGGTCACACGGGAAAGCTCAAGGCCGCTGCAGCCAGTGTTTTCAGATCAGCTGCAGCTGGATGTTCTGGGGCACACACAGGTAGCTTGATACGACGTCCAAGCCAAATTGGCTTTCTCCTTGGCAGTGATATAGTGAACAAGGTATCTATGGCATACCGTGTCGATCCCAGGCAAGGATGTTGCTGACTGTGTCCTTGCCGCGCTGGAATCTGATGTTGACAGCTGTCGTCCAGTCAGGGTTCTCGCCACCCATGCTTGGCTCTTCTGCAAAGCGGCTGAGGCCCACCAGCCCAATGTGGTTGCTCGCCAAGTAGCCGCCGCCGCACGTTGTAAAGGCACTGGTCCACTTCTTGCCGTTTGGCACAACCTGCATTGTTCTGTAGGGCTCTATGAAGCAACTCACAGCAGATGATGCTGTAGCTTTCCATGCGAGACCAGCATGCTGATTCTGGCTGTTGCATGCCATATGCCAGGCATTGCTAAAGGGTCAAACGGTCACATCATTCATGCAGCGGCGCTCAGTTACGGAAGAGAGGATTGAGTTGGGTCCTCAGGCACGGAAGGGAGACAGGCCCCTCTTCTGTTCAAGAAGAATTGATGAGGATGCTTTCTGGAAAGAGCTTTCTTGATGCGAGCAGAGACTGGGGTGCGGAAAGGTTGAGGAGCCTGCCTGTACCCAGCATGTGGTAGTCAGGTCAAGCTCAAAGATGTCATGAAGGTGGATGACAATAGGATCGCGCAGGTCAGGCTGCATGCAGAAATGCGCGCTTCCAAAGGTAGTGGCGCCGCCTGCTATCAGTGCCTTCTGACCATTCAGGCTCATGAAGGCCCCTGCACAGCACACCTGATTCTGTGATGCAAACGTACTACGCTGGGGTAAAATTATGTCACCTGCCAGCTGTATGTGCTGGCACAATGCTCCAGCAGGCCGTCAGGTATGCTCGGCCCAGACAGGAAGAATTGCAGGCTGCAAATGAGTTGCTTCTATAGCAAGACATAGGATAATCCCAACTCTTGCAATATCGCTTACGGATTCTTCTAAGTCTGGCCATACCATGGGTCATTGTTCGCACACAAGGGCGTGTGCCATGCTGCTCAGGCTCGCTCCATTGTTGAGTGGCAATGTCCAGCTTCCACAGCTCCTTGAGTGGGTATTCCACACTGAAGCACAAGCCAAGTGTCGTCCAATGGATTTAAGTCAGATATGAGGATCTTCCATGAGCTGAGGGACCAGGCAGAAGCTGTGACACATCCATATTGCTGAATTGCACTTTTCCTTTCTGACAAAGCGTCCTGAGTAGGGAGGTCTCTCCAGCTGGCTCAATCTAAAAAAGCACAGGATGACTTGCTTGCTGCCCCAGTCAATGCAGTAGGCAGAGATTTACACATGTCAAGCCAGCTCCGCAACGATATTGCACAGCAGGGCAGGCATGGCATTAAATTATAATAGGTCATACCCTATCGTAAGTCAAATTGGGCAACAGCTTACTCATTCCTGGTCGCGCCTTTGATCTGCATGCCTCCAAAGAGGTATAGGCTGAGCCGCCCCTCTGGGCTCTTGTGGCCAAAGAAGCAGCACTCTGTGCGTTTTGAAGGCTGCCTGCCATTTGCCCCTGCACAGGTCAAGAGGAAATGGAGTCAGCCCAAGCTGTATACATGCTCCCCCAGATGCAGGGTCATGCATCCCTCATTGCATTCCTCAGCTGTGGAGGCATGCAGCCTGCAGAATGGGTTCAGGAGCTCACTTATAGCGAGGCGTTTCCACGGCTGCTTCACAGTACCATCCTGCACTCTGGCCATGATGATGTCTTTCAAAACAATATCCTGCCCCTCTGGCGTGCGTCTGGTGCCCCCATATATGTACAAGTGACCTCCCAGTGCAACCATGGTGTCCACCTCTCTCTCGAATTTGGGCGTTTGACAACTCAACACCTGCTGCGCACACACTAGCTTTGAAGGCTGGGGATGGCTGTGAGCCAGCCAAGCCAGGTCCGAAAGAGACCTTCCCACGCTAAAAGTGCCCAAACAGCATCCAGCTGTGTATCTGAAAGCTGTGCCGTTGCGCTTGTGATTGTCTGTGCAGCACAAGGACCGCGATGAGCCAGTCAATAACATCTCTGGGGCAGAAGTTTCATGCACCTCACGACAACATGATGCAGCACTTTGCGGGTTGTTAGGATCTGTAGATTGCAGGAGGCAGTAATCACCTCTGGCTCCACATCTGTGGTGAGGTCAATGCTCAAGATGTTTCCAAGCACTGGAGGCATGAGGGATGTCAGATACAATGTGCTGCCAGAGACAGCGCCCACTTTGAACTTATGGTGCAAGCCTTTGAGGAGTCTCAGACAGACAACCTCCATCTTCCCATCCTTCTCCTCCCGCAGCCTGCAAAGTCCCACACTGGCTGCTTGTAGTATGCCTTCAACCACATGAGCAGCCTTCTACCATGTGAGCATCCCACTCTGGCAATATCACAGACTGCTGGCAGCTGCTTGCAGGTGGCGCGCCAGTTGCTTTGCATTAGTAGGCGCTAGCATACCTGCATGTGTGGACACTGTAGGTGTAGGCCGGGTCAGACTTGTTGCGCATCGCTATATGATGCCGGATGACAAACACAGGCTGGGATGCATATGTGCCGCAGTTGATGAGGTGGGATTGCATCGACTCACAGAACGCGTCGTGTCTCTGCATCTGAGTGGCCTGCACTGTCCAAGCCCTGTGTCAGCCAATTGCAGTGTGTCCTCTCCTGCTTTCATTTCCCACATACCATTGCTGTGTAGCATGCCAGGAGCCAATAGCGCTGAGGAGAAGCTTTGTTTGCTCTGCTGCCAGCTGTGAACTGGTCATCTTGCAACCCTCACACTGGCTCCCTTTGCGACCATGGAACAGCATATAGAGACTTGCGGAGAGTGACCTCACATCATGCCTCAGCAACAATCAATGGAGTAGTTCCAACATCGTTGCACTGCCACATGTGCCTGTCAGCAGATGACAAGCTGCCAGCGACCCAGGCCGGTGCAATGCTGGCAATACAGTGCCGAAATTTGTGTAGCAGGCTAGATGCAGAGCGAGGTTCTGGGGATGTTGTGAATACGTGTAGCACAGAGAACCCATCTTAAGTGACTGTTTTGGCACACCTGGCAGCTGATATGTGCTGGGTACCAGCAGGATCCCTTTGAGAATGAGTCAAGGGATTGCCTCCATGTTTTGGGGACCTCTATCAAGCCTTCAATACTTCGGAATGCACCCAACACGTCCCTGACATTGCCCAATAAAATCTGGATGTGCCTGCGCTGGAACCTCTGCTCAACACCACCCCTTTAGGACTGGACCAAGATGTTCAAGTAGAAGAAAATCAGTGAAATTTGACCCAGTGTACACACTCCGAACCCAGCCCATTGCAGGGCTGATGAGTGACTTTGCGAAGTTCTGCGTTCCATGCATGAATGCTGCCAATGTGTGATAGTACGAGCATCATGCATGGGGAGGAGCATTTCAAGTTGAGCAGGCCAGGCAGATTGTCATGAAAGAGTACAGTATGGAGGCTTGCCTTACAAATTCACCCTTTCCGACAGTTGCAGAAATGAATGCAAACGCCTTGGCTTCCAGACGGTCCACCACCCACTTGATCTTGCAGGCCTCCACAATGTTTCCTGTCTGGTATGCGGCAGTCATCAGGCAATAGTAGCTCCGGCATGCGAGGTGCAGGCGGTAATCTGTGCAGCATGTGCACCCAGCACGCAGCAGGAAGTCTGCTATATCCAATGCTCGGTCACCTGCCTACGGCAAGACAGCACACACATATGAGCAAAGCTGCGCCTCTATATTGTACACTTCTCCTCCTAAATATGTGAAAGCTATCCTGAGAGAGTCCTGAACAGTGCTAAAGGTCGATATCGCTGTTTACCGGCGCCACCAAGCACCTTCTCAGATTCCAAAGAGCGTGATGCTTCTCTGATGTGATTGGGAGAATTTACCGTGCAAGCTAGCATGCTGATAAGCGCCTGATCAAGCTTCTTGAAGTAGAGCCCTCCCAGGCAGGATGCTTTGTCCAGAAGTAGACTGCCAGGAACAATGATATCCTGATGCTTCTCCTTCATCGCGAAGGCAATTTGCGTCAAGCTTATGTCGTCACGATCCTCCTTCAGCGCTGACGCCGCCATTGAACGTATGTAGGTTATGGCAGCAGAGTACACATGAGCCGCATTGGTTTCTTCGTTAGCCTTATAAAGTCTATCGCCTTCGGCCCGAACCTCATGAAGCAGCTGCCTCTCCGTGGAGGACAGCACCATGATCGCTTCACTTTTGTGTACAGATGTCAAAGTAATGTCTAATGAAGACGCCCGCGTACATAGAAGCTCTCCTTGCCACAATTGCCGATCCTTGGACTGTGCTTGCTGACATCACAGCTCGCGGAAGCTGCACAGTTTCTGAGGCAGCTGCCAAAGGCCCTGCCAAAATTTTCTGTGTGCCACAGGGTGTTCGATCTGCCATATAGCAATCTGAAAGCGGTCTATGTTTTCGCTTCACCCTGTAGTAGGTCTTCCAGGCCCCGGTGTTGGTCCTTATGCTGTGTCAACGAGTGGCAGCAAACATGCGAGCACTGCATTCTCAGGCAGCTTGACCGACTCTCAGATAATGGCCACTGCACCACTGCATTTGGATCTTTATTGATTTTTGAGGTGTAGTTTGTCGTGTCTCATCTTTATGTGTCTTCCCTTTGACCAAGCACCCAGGCCTAGAAGAGTCCACGAAGCAGGAGCAATGGTGTGAGGCGGGCTTGTGAAATGGGGACGGTGTCTGATGACGGTCAGCAGGACTCACGCTACGCAGCAGAGGCATCTCAACCAGCCCAGGGAGGCCTGGATCAAATCAGGAGGGAGCATTGCAGGTCCCTGAGAGGGCGGGACGCTCAATTTGGGTAAGCACAGTCCGTAGCAAGGACCAAGCATCGTGTGTTCACAAAATCTGACGGGGCGTTGTCCCAACTGTTGAGAGAATTGCAAGGTGATGGTGCCATACAGGTCTGCTACAGATGAGGTGGAACGCGTCCTGGCCATCCAGAAGAACTACTATGCAGTTCTGAAGGTGCCCTTGCCTTCTTTCCATTTTACACGTATTCCTGGTCTGCTATTGTTTGCCTGCTTTGGAAGAGGCACCTGCTCAGTAAGCTCTTGGACTGTAGCTGATGAGCTACATACAGGCCTCTCCTGGACTTGTAAATACTAGGGCATGTGCATGATTAGTATGCAGTTGCTGCTGTGATATAGGCAGAGCAGTGCAAGACGGGAGATTGTGATACAGGTGAAAAAGGATACCCCTTCGCCAGAAGTACGCCAGAACTACTTCAAGCTCTCAAGGTATGGCATCATGAACCTCTCACCATGCACCCTCTGCAGCAGTGCAGGCTGCTGCAACTGTGCCCGAGGTGACAGCTACTTGCTGTATTATCAGGGCTGTATGCCTGGGAACCTCAACTCTGTCAACTTTTATGGTTGCCATCCCATCACGAGAATCTCCCACTGCAGTCTGCTCTTGCAAGCATCCATTGCAGCGCTTGGGGAGTGACCTTTGCGAAGTGTTGTGAGTACGAACCGAGCATACGTCGGCTCATGCCGTCACTGGTGCGCAGGCTTGTACACCCAGACAAATGCTCACATGCGCAAGCCAAAGACGCCTCTGCAGCTGTGAACCAGGTCAGCATCCAGCTGCAATTTGAGCCGCAGTCACTGCCAGATGCCATGCACCTTTGAGATATTCCATCAGCTTCACACAGTGCCTCCATGTGGGGCATGTCGAACACAGCACTGCTGACAGAGCCACACTTCAATGCAGGCGTATGACACGCTCTCCAGCACTGTCAAGAAGACACTTTATGACCAGTGAGTCACGCCCCACTTCCCTTCTGACATCCACCACTAGCACCTCATGCAGCCCCCTTTTACAGCCTCTCCAGCCACGTTCAGTCTTCAAAGGGCTTTCTTAGAGGCGCGGTGCACACAGTTCACGGTGCATTGGCGCCTTCATGCTGGGATATTGGAGACTCCCTTAGAAGCTGTAGCGTGAAGTGTGATGTGCAGCCATTACAGATCGTCTGATCCAGGTGTGGGATTCATGCTGCAGGTATGTGGACGATGCGGGGGACCTGGACGCGCCAGCTGGCATGTCGTACGCTGAGTGGGAATCGCAGCGCGGCGAGGTGCAGATTCCCAAGTGGATGGAGAAGATCCTGCGCATCCCTGGAGGCGGCATCTGCCTGCTCCTCATCCTGCTGCCCCTCACCCTGGTGCGCATCAAAGTTCCTTGCCAAAGGGATTCTCTCTGTTCGAGTATCCCCACACCACCACCATGGCGCTGTTCCGAGAGAGTGGGCTTTCTAGGGATTTCTGAGAACTTGCCGCTGATCTCTACGCCCTTCAGATCCTGCGCTCTGCATGCGAGTGGCTTCTCCGCTGATGCTGCTGCTGGCCCCTTACAGCTGGCATGCGCGCCCAGCCAGGGTATGCACTTTCGTGAAGTCAAAGTGATGGGTGCTCGTCACATGTGTTTGCTGTTGTGTTCGACTGATGCGCTCCGTCAGAGAATCGTCCGTCTGAGGATATTGTGCTGGTGTTGCTGGTGCTGATTTGAAAATGTTGCTCTGCAGCTGCTGCTCCTGGTCTTCTTCGTAGCCTTCCTGCTGTGCCTGCCGGTGCGCCTGGCGCTGCAGCTGTGCTGCGGGGCGAAGCTGCAGCCGCCGCCAGGTCACCACCCTCCTGCCACAGCTGATGATGAGGACGTGGATGAGAATGACAGGGATGTGGTCATTGACATACCTCCAGAGACAGCAGCGCCTACCCAGGTGCCCACCTGAAGCAGCCCTGCCATTGGAAGCCTGGCCTCTTCTGCAAAATGACTGTCATTTAGTGCACTGGCCCATTAATCTGTTGCTTGAGAATGAAGCGCCTCACTGCAAACTCCTGCTGTACCTCAAGCCCTCCATGTTCTTGTCATTTTTAGCAGGTGTTTGGAAAGGGCACTGCTGAGTAATGTTCGCATGTCCAGGAAACCACAGCGGGTGGGGCTGCCAAGGAGGCACAGAAGGGGAGCTCAGGCGCAGGGCACAAAGCAGGAGACTACCATCCGCCTTCCCCCGTCTGAGGCCAGATGTGTGCCAGATCATGGGGTCACTGTTACACAGGACTCTGGGGAGAGCGAGATGTGTTGAAAGGTACTAAAGGTCTGAGTCACCTTTCTTGCTGTCTGTGAACATGCAGGCAGGGTAACAATGGTGCTAGATGTCCTGGCTGGCACAACCTGAGTATGGAGTTAGCCACGGTTTTGGGGATAGCTAGTTCATTGCGTGTACTGTGCAACAGGTGCCTCGCCAGTGAGGATGCCACCTTTCCCAGAAAAATGCAAATTTGCCCTGCTTCAGTAGAAGACTGCTTCCAATGTCAGCACTCAACATTATCAGACTGAGGGACATGGATGGCAAATAGGCGCTGTCCAGGCCGCTTGAGGATGCTTTGAGCACCTGAAAAGGCCTGAGGGGAAGAGCCACCGTGGTGGCTAGGTGTTTCAGCTAAATTCTTATGTGCTGGTATGCATATCATGTCGAGCCATCTGCTCATAGTGTCATGTGAACGCGTTGAGTCTATGTGAAAGTGGCGCACCATGTGATTACACTCTAGAGCTCCAAGGACTGGTCATGCTGCCTAAGCGCCATGCGCGTGACAGTTACATGCACAGACTGGGGTGATGCTTTATAGATCGCTTCAAACTGGTCCTGCGGTATGAGGATCTAAGCCCGGCGGCTGTCACCCGCAGTCCTGCATACAGGAGCGGTATGATAGGCAGCATTACCATGTACCTTCCAAAGCAGGCCAGCAACAGTTTGTAGGATACTACCAGCTTCCATAAACTTTGTGCAGCTTCAGCCTTGGCTGTCCGCTGCCATGTGATGACAACAGGAATGTCCAAGGTTTGCCTAATTAAATTGCTGATTTTTCACAGCGCACACGTTCCCCGCCATACGAGGACCTTGATACCAGCAAATAAGAGAGATTCAGTAGAGCGCAGCCAGTATCATGGCGCTGTCGCTTATAGACAGGCAGATGTTGGAGGAGATGGGGGCGGTATGCGGGAAGCTGTCCCGTGCCGATCAGAATAGCCAGTCTAGTCATGTGTTGTCGGCTGCCCTGGCTTACATAAGATCATGGGCAGCCTCAGCACTGGGAAGCAGTCCCGAGGACATCACCTGGAAGCAGATTGCTTCCGTGCTGAAGGAGAAGCACCTGGACACCCTCCTCCTTGGTCGCTTGCATCTGGATAGGGCTTCCAACTGTATGGGAAGGCCTTATGGCGACAATCATGACCTTGCCTTTGGCGGGATGATGGAGTGTATGGTGAGAGTTGCCTTGCCTGCTCTGTAAAGCCATGAATTTATTGCTGCAGCCATCAGCACATGTCATCGAAGTATATATTCAAGTGTCTCATGGCTCTCGTTAGCCCACTTTGCTTTCAGAGCGCATGAGGACAATGAGGTGCATTAGCTGCTCACACAATGTCAGCGATGTGTGCTGATTTGATGCAGGTGGCACATAGGGGGCTGGACATAGCGGCCTTGCTGCTGCAAGCAGGCTGCAAGTGCTGCACACAGGACCGTCTCAGGCTTGCATGCCGAGGATACAAGAGCGTGATGATTGGCGCATACCAAGCTGGGAACCTCATGGAAGCCTGCAGGGCCAAGTGGGTCATGGAACGCCCGGAAGTCCAGGCTCTGTCTTTCATCCCGGCAGATGACCCTAGGGGAGATGGGTACACGTAAGGCTCTGTGCCCTGATCATTAATCACTTGACAGTGACATTGCTGGTCTTGGAAGGCTCTTTTACTCAGAGCACCCTTTCTGTTCCGCATGAAGCCTGTCTGTACCTCTACATGGTCCTGGTAACAGCGCATTGGCAGATCGACATGGTCAAGATGTATTCCCGCACATATGCTGCTGATAGCTGTGCAGTGAGAGCCACAGCAATATCCAGACCCTTTATTTGCACTGCACTCTGCCCTCTGTGATTCACTGTTCATCAAGAGCTTCTCTGCAGAGCCGTCAAGGAAAGGATGGGCCGCACCAGTGACATCATGAACACGTTCAAGACCCACAAGGCCCTGATAGAGACCCCTAGCGCATGGAGGGTTGTGCTCGAAAGCTTTCCCAAGGCTACTTGCTGGTACCCTGCTCAGATATCCAGCCAGGTGCGCGAAATCGACCTGCTGCCCAATGGTATGCTTGAACCATCCGCTGAACACATTATGCCACATGATGTATGCATTTCAGCCCATTTCCACAAATCTTCTAGCATTCAGCCCTGGGTCTCAGCCTACTCAATGTGCTGGCTTGAGCTTGCATAGAAGTCAATTTTCCTATGAGACAGTACATGCACACTTTGCATGAATGGTGAGGACTTCGCAGGCCACTCAGCTGGAGAGGCACAGCTCATTTCAAGGAGTGTATCAGTCTGAGCTCCTCAACTGCGGCACCTACAATGCTCAGCCCATCTTTGTCATCCGGCATGAAAAAATTGGAGGCCAGTTTGTATACAGCATCCATGCGTGCAGGTAGCTCAGAGCTCTCCCTCACGAGCACAAAGCTTGTTTCTGCGGGCCATGATTGCATCTTGCTACAGACAACTGTGGCAGGTTTTAAATTTTGTGTCAGTTGCTGAGTCAAAATGCTAATTTGCATGGAAGCCCTCTCCTTGAGATGAATCTGCATGTACGTCTGAATCACCTCACTTTTGCCAGAATGACATGCTGATATGGGAGGCATCTCGTATCGAGACTCCAGACGGTGCTGTGGTGTTCTGGTGCAGGCTGCAGGAAGATGGTGTGAAGATGGATGTTGTGCGGCTGAGGGTTTTTGCGCCCAGGCATGATAACTTTGAAAAGGGGGCAGTGTCCAACAACATGCTGTACCTGACAGCGTTCTCTGCTCCAATCTCTGGAGCACTTTGGGGCATTGATCTTAGCAAGCCTGATGCGGAGCCAGAGGTGAGAATGTGCTTCCATCAAGCTCAAAAGCTCAAGCCTACAAATCAGAATCCACGCCTCAGCCCACAGCACCAAGACTGAGGCCTGTGAAATGCAGCTCTGGTCGCAAGTGGTCTGCATAGCTACAACTTACATGCGTGGTTAACAATCTGGTGCAAGCCCGGCTTGGGCCAATCTTGCACTGCCCTGAGTTATCCGCAGGATTGCATATCCTGCAGTGCCTGAAATGCGTCAGGCCAACTAGCACTGAATTGTTGAATCACAGCAACTATGAGAAGTGTACCCCTTCAGTGAGATTGCCCAATTTTGTGATCTATCAGGGCGCAGGATGGCGCAGCTGCATTACCACTGTCAGAAAGTTCTGCTGCATTTTTGAACTGATTTGCTGGCTCTTCAGCATCTTCAACTCCAGTGTGCTTGCAGTGGATAATGACCAGGCCAGCGCCCGCAGCTTTGAAACAGGTGGATCGCATGGTGGCCTTGGGAGGTGACCTCTATGTGTATGGGGGAACCCAGACCACAGCTCTGGCCCCTGTACCAGACCGTGAAGATATGGTCCGGTCTGACATCCTTGTAGCCAGAGCGCAGGATGGCATAGTGAATCAGCCCTGGAAACGCCTTGCCGTCAGTAAGTCAGCGCCCTCAGCAAAACCCCTACACGTGCCTGAAAACTTGTAAAGCATCTGATGTTTGAGCATCTAGCCATATAGCAGTACAGCATAGTACTCAGCTCTTCAGTCGCCGCAGTTGAGGTGTCACTGTTACAAGTGTTGCACTGAGGGCGTCGGCTGGGACGCAACCTGAGCTGATACCTTTATCCTTCATGATGCTTGCAGAGGCATCTGACAACCTGCCTCCCAAGCGTATTGGCGCCTGCTTCTTTGGGCACCAGAGCCCAGAGGGGCAGCTCAGCTTGTACCTGTTTGGGGGCATGGACGTCACAGCAATCAACATGAGTAGGTGAGCTCCTGCAGTTCAGTAAATTGAGATGACATAAGCACCCATGATTCCGTTCCCGTGCAAACACTGTGACTGTTTGCGGATTTCACTTGGGGCAGGTCATGGGCATGCGTTAACGGACAGAGACAACATCTGTGTGGCACACCCAGCCAAGGAGCAGACACAAGGGACGCTGCCGGTGTTACGTGGAACGGCAGCTTGCCCAATTGGGTGCAGCTGTAGAAGCTCTGCACATTCCAGTGCAAGGTGGCCAGCTTGCACCGCATCATGCACAGATGCATGCATGTTCTGGATATCCCTGTCAAGCACCTTCGCCTGGTCTTTCCCGTGGAAGCGAGACAATAGCATGGTGTATGAAGCTGATGAGTCAGGCTGAGTTTGCGATGCAGTATGAGCGAGCCCATGAAGGACCTGTGGAAGCTGGATGTGACCACCCGGGAGTGGAGTGAGCCTGAGCAGCACGGCACCCGCCCATGCACGCGCATGGTGACCCATGGTAGGGCCAGACTTATCACAAGCTCAGTCAATTAGCCATATCCTGCGTCCTTGTAGCAATCAAACACCGTGATTGGGTTGACGCTCACTTTCATTCAAGCCAGAACTTCCTGTTGGTCTACGTGCTAGCCATGTATATTGCATAGAATTCAATGGCACGTGGCAAGCACGCACAGGACATGGAAGCTTCCTCTGCACTAGCAGCTGTTCACAGTGCTGTTCAAGGACTGCATTGCTGTGCAGGGGCCTTCATAAGCCCGGATGGCCAGAAGGCGATGGTTGCGGGAGGGATTACAGCTTTTGGGAGCGAGCACTTTAGCATCCAGATCTCTGCGACAGAGTGCAGTGTACCACTACCTGATCTGTTTGAGCTCGACCTGAACACCACATGCTGGGTCCAGGCAAGCTCACACTATGGCATCCTTGCCTGCAGCCCTACAGCTCTTCAGGACAGCAACTCCATCTAGCTGCCTCATGCAGGAGAGCAGAGCGTGTAACAGCTATTGTATTTCCTTCTCATGTGACTGATCTGCAATAAAGAAGCTGCCCATTGGTACATGGCATTGGGTGATAGTTGATCACCAGCGCAGATGTGCAGCGGCAACTGCAAGGGAGATTTAGCGTTCCCCGCAAAGCAACGCGAGCTTTGGGCAAACTCACATGTCATCATGCAGATTGTGCCAAAGGGGAGGAAGTGGACCAGTGCATTTACAGCCTGTGGCGGCGGCTATCTCACAAGCAACCACATCTGTTTGCTAGGCCTCACCCACTTCAAGCAGCTGCGCCCAGACCTGCCCCATCTGCCAGTCAAGGACTGGGAAACAGCTCTCAACATCAGGTTCCAGCGCGGCAAGGACAGTGTGAGCAACATTCTCGCCTGTGACCGGCATGGTACGCTCCAGCTACCCGCTAACCCAGTGAAGACCTTTCAGAAGCAACCCCATCAAGATGAAGTTGAAAGGTGTTCTCAAGGACATTGACATGGCCCGTTCTTCTGAGCAGAGGCATGCTCAAGAGTCCCTGCAGAGGCTTGCTTCGCCCGGGCCGCCAAGCCCAGTTTCTGACAATTGTGTGTCACTGTGTGCACGCAGGCTTTGAGCGGGACAGGGTACTGGAGAGCATAGCAAGGAACAAAGTGGAGCATCGCAGCCGCTCAGAACAGATCCAGGACCCGTACCTGCGGAAGCTGCTGCAGATGGATGCGCGCCATCATGCATTCACAATGATGACTCAGCACCTGTCCTCAGTGGCAATCTATGCCTACACGCCACAGCACAAGGACATCAATGAGATGCCCAAGCAGTTTGGCAGCATGCTGAAGGGCAAGCACGACATCATCACCGACATCCAGGACAGCCTGAGCTTCCCGTGAGATTCGCACCCCTCCTGTTGAGGATACTGGCAAATGCATACACCACTGCAGAGCCTGACATCTGCTGTAAGAGATCCTACAAAGTCTCAGCATCCTATGAGCTGACGCAGCAGTGCATACAGAGACGCACGCTGCTCTGTCCTTGCACCAGTGATTGGGCTTCATGCTGGTTCATCGACAATTGCTCTGCAGAGATGACCTCAAGCACTCTCACCTGAGAGACCTGCACTGGCAAGACACACTTTCCAGGAGAGCCCTAAGAATGGTCTTGCAGAGCTTTGGATTGAGCGCCTTGATGCATGGTACGCAGGTTCGCTGAGCCATGGTCTCACCCAGATCTGTGCCCCTTCAACGTGGGGCCCCACTGGCTGGGCGGCTACAATGAAGTAAGCTCAGGTGGGTGAGCCTATATCACCTGTCTCCCTGGCTTGTAGATAATGTGTGCCCGGATAATATGTTGGCAGCTGCACTTCGTGCACTGCATTGTCTCCTGCAGCTGGGCAGCTTGCACGCATAGAGTAAAGCTTGTCTTCATGCAGTTTCTATGTTCAAGGGCCATTGAGTCTCCAGCGTGGGGCTTGCAAAGAGCCGAAAGAGTCCATCCTCTTTCAATCCTGACTCAAGTTCCCTGATTCTACTTCTAAACATTCAGGTGTCAAGCTGACGGAGCCTCCCAGCAAGGAGCAGCAGTACAGTGGTGCCCCCTGGTTTGACACCCTGCACCACGCAATCCGCTCCTTCCCAAGCTCAAAGGTAGGTCAATGTTGTATGGACAATACTCTCCTGCTGCACAACCCAAATCGCCTTAGAGCCCGGCCGTGTCATCATTGATGTTGAAAGGTCAGGCCTGGAAGGAGGGTATGGGGCTGTGCTATTCAGCTCTTCTAGATCTATCTCTGAGGGGTTACATGACTGGTTGCTTGTGTCAGCTCCTCATACCTTATGGGTGCATCCTGCAGGCGGCTCTGGAGTACTACAAGTTGGTGTTCCCACATTGCTTGGCAGAGGACCAGAGCGGTGGCTGGGCACAGGTGGAGGTAGGATCACTTTGTCTGAGAACTATGACACCAAACCTTAAAAGGGCATAGGCAATGCCAGGTCCATGAAAGGTTGTATGCAGGCCAGCGACATCCCATTGAGAGATCACTCATGCATATCAAGTGTTTCGACTACACTTGTGCTGACAATGACTTGAATGTCAAATGCATTTGTACGGGGCTCATCAACCTGGAGTTCTTCATGTCATCTGTCATAAGGGGTTCCAAAGCTCCACAAGCTTAGACATGAAAATACTGTATGGTCAATGAGGTGAGTTGTGCCTCTGCAGTTTCTGGAGGATTGGACGCCGCCAGAGATTGGTGAACTCTCTGTTGCACTCTATGCACCCAAGTCAGGCAACAGCGCTGAACAAGGTAAGGGTCAGCACATGAGACTTCCATGGGGCACATGTCACCATGCGGCCTTTTATTGAAGATTGCGGTACACCAGGTGGGAGCTTTGCTTTGACTGTTACCCTAGGGCAGATCTGCAAAGCACCTTGCTATGGTAGAAGCTCCTGGTAGATGATCAAGCTGGGGTGCATGGCACAAGGAGCAGGTTCCTGGCTAACAGATATTCAATTTCCTGCAGCACACTACCCAGTGTATGTCACTGCGGTGTCCGGGTGTATTTTTCAGCCATGCTGTTGGACATGAGAGCTCCCAAGGCGCCCTTCTCTGGCCCTGCACAATCCAACAAGTCATGGCCGTATCATCTGATCAACCTCACAGCCATTGCCAAATTCAACGTGGCCATTCTGTGCGGCGCCCGACACGAGATGGCTGGCCAGACCTACCAGTGCGCCTGCTGCGGCAAAGCCTGGAACTCTAAGAGTGACAGCAGCAAGGAGAAACCCAAGGTAAGGCAGCTATACCACCACAAGACGACTGTCCCTGCAAGCCCCGTATCATGACATGTTTACATGTCGCGTGTGGGACACAAAGATAGCATCCACTATTTTATATCTGGACTGCATGCCTGAATTTTGTCCTTGCCTTCGCATAGCGTTAGACATATGCTGTGAACTCAGTGCAATTGTATAGATAGTTAGAGGGCTTGTGCGGTGTGCAGGTGTGTGAGTGCCAGATGGCAAGGTACTGCTGCCGAAACTGCCAGTCCAGTCACTGGGCAGTTCACAAGCCCATCTGCAAGGCTGCTCGCCAGCCTGGCGGCATCACCCAGGAGCAGGCTCTGGCCTTCATGCTCAGCTAGACCTTGCGGCGGACTTGAGGATGAACGTGAAGCATGAGTATCATACGTGTGGCACACTCAGAAGACTATCTGCATGCTTCTGCTTGCCATCATGCACATGTGCATAATGCCTTGTCTAACACTGAGTCAGGAACAGCATCTTGTGTGAAGCTACCTAATCACAGCCATCTGTTCATGTGGCAGAGCTGGAGAATTGCCTTGCGGGCCGCAATTTCAGACTTGGACCTGCTGACACATCAACAGAATGTACCACAACCCGCAGCATCATGCTACAGCCTGTGTTTGTACTCTTGAACACAACCCACTAAAGCCCGCACATACGCATTCAAGTTCTTGTGGGGGCAGCACATCGTGCCAACCGCAATCTAGTCCACCTCCAAGCTCATACCTGAGCTGCAGACTTCAATGCTGCTGTGCCAGTTCAAGATCATACTGTTGGACTGCATGCAGACCAAAAGCAGCCCAATGCAAGGAGATCTGTCCTGCTAAGTCCAGCACAGATCTTACGCCCTTGCACGCTCCTTTTGCTCTGCAGGCTTCTGAACAAATACAACGTTTTGCCCAGCCGTGGAGAGGCACCTGTCCAAATACAGAATGGGACCGTCTTCTCTTGACCAGGCAGGCACATGTGGAATCTTGACTTTGCTATACTGTGATAAGAGGTGGCTGAACTCGACAACGGATCGCACCATCAACTCTGCTCATGGTGCAGTCTGCATGAGGTCAGGCAAACAGCCTGTCGTCAAAGTATCTGTAGGGGCAGACTGCTGACTGGCATATGGCACCGCTGCTGCTTGCCCTGGGTGCAGCTGAGCTGGCAAGCCCAGACTTGCCGCGGGCAGCCACTGCAATATCACTTGCTGCTCCGCATACTACATGATAAAGGCTCGCCATGACGTGAAACTAAAAACATACAGATGGTGGCTGGGCGTGTGGACTTGAAAGCTGGACAGGCAAGACTCAACACAATCAAAGGTTGCCTGCCTGTGGCCCTGAGGTACAGGCTTAGGCATTTGCAGAAACGCTTCAATTGGTAGACTCATCGTGCGGGCGGTGCGCTGTGGATGAAGCCTGCCTCAGCGTGCACATCATGCACGACACGTGCAGAGCCGTCACACGCTCTGATCTTGGCCGAGCCCCGGTCCATGCTCTTGCTTATGGCGTCATACTTCTCATGCCCTGAAACTGGCACCTCCTGCATGAGCACATTGCCATGTTAGCTTCTGCAAGTAAAGCCTTTGAGGCTACATCAAGCCAACATGTCTCGATGCTTCAGAGGTTCCGCAAATGTATGCCCATCAAACGGCCTGCCGACTACATGTCAAAGTACAAGACATCATTGTGAAGCAGGCTGTGCGCAATGCTAGCATACAGCAACATCTACCGTCCTATTCTCTCTGTATGCAAGATGTCACTCCAAGTCTGCCATGCCTATTTGACGGCAGAAGAAGCACCTGCAGGAGCGCCTGCCCTTCCTCCATCTCTGAGCTCTGCTTTGCCTGCTTTGCGGGCTGCCCCTGCCCGGCTGCTGCCCGCCGCGCCATCATCAGCTTAGTGTTGGAGTACAGGCAGAAGCCCAGCATTGCCAGCACGCAACCCACAGTCATCTTTGCTGTGAACTGGCTGCTCTCCCCTGGCAGGATGATGGCTGACAATATCAGCAATCCCACAATCTTCACCTCTCCCAGCACAGTCACCTGCAGGAAGAAGATCTTGTTCAGGTCAGCTGAGACAGTATGTCCAGATTCCAGACTGGCTCTATAGGCATGAGTCTCCATCCGTAAGAGGATGATAGCACGCGGGTTCACCTGCCCAGTACAGTCACCTACATGGCTTCATATGATCTGGTGAGCTCCATTCACTTCTCTAAGGTACCATGGACCTCCTGCCACACGCATATGCGCCAAACCCAGGGTCGCTACACACTGTGTGTGCCAGATGCTTGCAGAGGAGACTTGCTCAAGGAGCATGAGCCACAATAAGAAGTATGCTGACTCACCGCCACTGATGATGTCCTCTTGAGGAGCATGTTGTGCACCGCGTTGTACGCCAGGGCCACTGTGGAGCCCAGCAGGATTATAGACGCGACCGCTGTGCCGTTCTCTTGCGCATACACGAGAAACTTGTCCTTCTGCAGAAGCATGGATGACCCTCAGCAAATGAGAGGGGCTCTCCATGAGGACCTCTCAGCAGCCTCCTCTCATCATCAACACCGTGCAGGAAGGTCATAAACCTATGCACTCACTATACCACCTGAAGGTGATGCTGTCAAGGCCCATTGATATATGAAATGCTCTGGCTTTAGCATGCTACAACAAAGCATGGCGATTGCAGTGGAGGTTGCTGTGTCCCACCTCCAGGATCCAGAAGAAGGGCAGGAGCACGCAGGAAGAGACAGGCGCAGTGTAGAAGGCCAGCTGCAGCACGTCGATCTTCTCGCTCAGCACCTTCCCGGCAAATGACATCATGGCGGCCGCGCACAGCACCCCTGCACAGGTCACATGCACCACATCTCAGCGGCACTCAGCACGCATCCCGTCAGGGTAGATTGAGGACTGCTTCACGACACTAATGAGCATCTGCACCGCCCAGGCAGAGGCTTCTTGGTGTACGCCTCCGCCTGCATCAGTAGCAAAACGCCAGCAGCATGCCTCCCTGAACGTAAGACCTCTTGCATGGACATGAGGCGGCCCTGCAAGCTGTTGCTGCTCAGAGCAGAGCTCGTCTGTCATGCATAAACCTCTGGAGCTATATTGAGCAACGCGCTGTGGCAGACAGAAGATGCATGGAGCGCGCCTGTGATGCTGAGGGTGATGCCATAGCTGCTCCCGCTGGCTTGGCCCTCAAAGACAGAGATGATGACCCCCGAGACCAGCAGCAGCAGCGCTGTCGCCTCCGTCTTGGAAGGCACCTTGCGCTCCACAAAGACTGCCACAGCTGCGACCACCACTGGCATAGCCGCTCTGCAGGAGTTATTTGCGTATGTCAGATCACCGCACACTGTCTGCTTCGCCCATTGATGAGCAGCTGGGGAAGCAGCACAGCCACACGTCTCAGCCAATCGTTTGACACGCTCAGGCACCAGCGTCTACAGGCAGATTAGCACATTATATGCCTGAGCTGTCACTGAAGCTCAAGGAAGGTACAGGTACAGGCTAAGCTGTCAAAGTAGTCTTGTCTGCAGAACAAGGTTCTTCAAAGGGTTCTTCACAGTGGTGACCATCAGCCTCGCACCTGATGACCTGATTCAATGACAGCGAGATTTGGACTAGACTGAGGTTGTTCAGGCTGACGTTCAGCGCCATAAAGACGCCGATGCATATCAAGCCCTTGTACTGCCTCTTCAGAGTTGCTTTGTGCTGCAGCTTTGTGTTGGCTACCATCACAGGCATCAGCACCAGAAAGGCGAACATCATATGGCATATAGTCAGCAGGATCGGAAAGGTAAAGCCGTATATGCCCAGCGCCCATCGATTCATAATGTTCAGCGTCGAGTTGAGGCTGAGATACAATAGAATCAAAATACTGAACTCCATCACACTCTTCCATCGCGGCCCTTCTTTACTTGGCTTGTCCAACGGGCTGCTCATGCCGCCCCGGACAAGAGACACGGGCTAGCGATGGAAGCCTGCTGCCATAGAATTGCTTCGATGAGATATATATGTCTCCTGAAGCTCAGCCGCTTGGCATAGTTGGACGCCCGTTTCAAGATATCACTGCCGTAAGTTTGCTTTCCGGAGCTCCGACAGCATTTTGGCCCTGCGGCGTTGCCTCTTCTGTAAGTCATTCTGCGCCTTTCCTTGGACTCAATATACATTTTAACACAGTCACCTTTGGCGTTTTTGTGTCCCATTTCAGCATCTTACGTCGTCTGCATTACAGTAGAAAGCGCTGGGCGGCTGCGTACTTGAGCACTTCCTGGTACTGAGGCCACCAGCTGGCTTACCAGACGTTGTGAGAAACACACGTCTGTATGTGATGGCGCGGGTAATGTAATGTAAGGCTGGAATCTGTTGAGGACAATGGGGGATGCAGCTGTGGCGCAGGCCAACGCCACAGTGGACATCGTGCATGAGATTGCCACCATCCTTGACACGGGCTTGAGTAAAGAGGAGGTCGCGATCATCATCGCCCTCATAGAAAACGGCGTAAATCCACAGGCAAGCCACTTAGCTAAACGCTGTCTCCTCTTGAACCCCCACGCCAGTCCAGCTTACAGTCATCAGTCAGTGCATGTATGCTATACGAGTCTGTTAGCGTCCAGTCAACAGAGAGGCAGACCCAGCTGCTAACATGAAGATATACTTACTCAGCGCACCACTGGCACGCTCAGCGCTTTTGTATTACATAGGCGCTGGCTGAGGTGGTGAAGCAGCTGAAGAGGGAAGCAGCAGCCCTGCGAGCGCAGCACCAGGCCGGTCAGGCGCAGGAGGCATCAGCTTGAGTATCTGGAGCGCCAGCACTCACGCACGATGTCCCTCAGCAACACAATGTCCCCCTCACACGCAGCTCCCTCTGAGGCGCCAGCCATGAATGCCCCGGCAGCTCCCCAGGTGCCTTCCAGCAGCTGCTCCTGCCAAGCCCTCCTGCTGCTGCTTGGCAGGCCCGTCTGCACGCTATGCTTGAGACCGTGTCAAGAATCAGGGGCATGCATGACCTGTGGTCGTCACCCATACTGGAACAGGAGAAAGAGCTGGCATCTTTGGGAGGCTACACAGAGCACCAAGAACATTTTTCTACGCAGGCACCTCTGGTGGGAGCAGTGGGGCAGGAGTATGTGCACAGCGTGCTGACGTCCATGAACCCCCAGAACGCTGTCAAGGAGATCCAGAAGCATGGCGCCTTCCGCAACAAGCGCGGCAAGCCTGTTCTGGAGCTCCTGGATCAGCTCGGCCTGAAAAGGTACCCTTAGATATAGCACAGTCCCAAGCGCAATTTTGCAAAAGAATGGTACAGCTTTGGAACAAGCATGCCGCACGAACATCGGGTTGAAGTGCGTTCATTCCTCTTCTGGGGAGTTATGCTACTTTGGCTACAGCTTCTGTTGTGCAATGGAGTCACTTTGAGAGGCTGATGGATGGGCAGAGACGGCATCTGCTACCACAAGCTCCATTAAAGCAGAAGGGAGTGTGTCAAGCCTCGGGATCTCACTGCAGGGCAGAAGTGTACAAGCATGTGCTGGAGGCCGCCAAGGCCCGGCTGCTGGAGGCCATCCCCAAGATGTCCCCGGAGAAGCTGACGCAGCTACTGGAGCTCAGCTTCGCCTATGTGGGCCTGCCGCAGCTGCGCGACATTCCCCTGGCGGTGCTGGGGCAGCTGCAGCCGGTGCCCGCAGCCTTCCTGAAGCAGCTGGCCACAGACCAGGAGCTGTTCCAGGACCTGCCGCTTAATGTCCAGCAGGAGGTGAGGAATTTGCTGCTGTTGGTGACTGCCACAAACCTTCTCATCAGTAAAGGAATTGCATCCATTCCCCACAAGACCACGTGAATACCCATGCTTGGTAGTGCTTTTGGGAGGAGTGGTTCAACGTATGGGATGTTCTTTAACATCTCAAACATTTAGCTCATCTTCCCAAGCACTAGCAAGTGTAGAAGTCATATGTTGGTCCTGAGCAGCACCTGCATGCTCAGATCAGGCTGCACAATCATTGCAAGTCTTTGATGAGTACAATCTGACTGTCTGTACTCTACCAGATCAATAACACACGAGACCTGTTCAGTACGGGGTTGATCGGCTGACAAATTTGTGCCAAAGCCTTATGCACTGCTCACCCCTGAGGCTCTATGCTTACACAAGCAGTAGCTCTGAGCAGGACATACACAGAAAATCCCAGGGTGCGGCTGGCTGTGCTATGAAGTAATGAAGGCTGCGCTGTGCAGGTGTGGGAGGTGGACAGGAAGATGCTGCAGCAGCATGCCCTGCCCACTGTGGAGGCCTATGGGTACACGACCGAGACCCTGCTGCGCGCCCTGGATATGGATGAGTTCCTTCCTGGCCCTGTGGGGGCGCCTGCCAAGCTGCTTGGGGGACCCAGGGTCTCACGGCGAGCCATCAGAGCTGGCAGGTGTTCTTTCTGCTCACTGCCAGCTCAGGCAGACAAATTGAGATGCCTTTGCCCATGGCAGTGAGCTGCTGGGGTTGACATTCCTCCAGCCTGTGGTAGAAGCCTGGTTCCTCCGCCATTGTTTTCTTCCACACCTTCCCTTATATGCCCCAGCAGGTAGTGTGGTGCAAGCTCATGAGCTTTGTGAACTGCCATGCACTGACAGGTCTCAAGGCTTATCGGCCTAGCCTGACTCATCTGCTGGCAAGCTTGAGATCGCAGGTTGGACCTCACAGAGGCCATTGTCCTGGTGCTGAATCTAAAAGTTTCACCATGGCATGATCCTGCCCTGAAGGGCTGACAGGCATACTCATTACTGACACTAAAGCCAATACTGCCCTGCAGCGCTGCGCTGAAGAGGCTGACGGGCATGGCCGGGCGGAGCCTAGCCATCTACAATGGCCTGGCGGATCTGTGCCGGGTGAGGCTACGCGACAGCGAGTCGCCCTACTGTGGCATCAAGGAGGCCTCCTACTGCACGCTGCGCTCCCAGCTTATCATGGCCCTGCACGACAACAACATCAGCGAGATCACCTCCAAGGTGGGAGCCCTGATACACCCCGACAGGGTGGGAAGCTGTTTATAGGATTGTGGCTGGTTATTGTGTATGCTCAACGGAGATTTGATGGAGCAGAGCAGCTTCAGCAGGGCTTCACGGCGCGCCTTGTACGTCTGTTTCAACATCAAGCCGCCTGGTGTGCTAGGCATGCCACGACTGGCTGCGAAGGTGTGCTGGGCTCAGCAGTCCTACATCAGCAAACCCGCTGGGCGCAAAATCCCGCAAAACCCGTGGGCGCAAAATACTCTTTCCTTCAGAGGAGTTGACGCTCCTGTATTGTGCAGGATCCGGTGCACCGGCTGGCGTGGTCGCTTGACGCCTGCCTGAAGGACCGGGTGTTGGACGAGAAGCGCATGCGCGAGCTGCACCAGTTCTTTGTCCCCCTCAACAAGCCAGCCGCCGGCACGGGCTCCTGTAAGCCCTTGCCCTGCTCTGACTTACAATTGGCTATGCTCTTTATTTCGATCGTTGTTTACCAATCGTCATGGCAGGCATGTCTTCAACGTAAAACAGCATGTGGCAGAGTACCCAGACAGCAAGGGCCTGTTTTTGCAGTTCAAACATATCAAAACTACCAAAAGACGTATCTGGGCTACACTCATGGTCTTTGCTGAAGAGTACTTGCCCACACTGCTGTCGTAGGTAGAGAACAGAGCCTTCTCTCCTCTTAGTGGTGTTTCCATCCATGCCGCTGCTGAGGAGACGCCTCATCCTGCAGGAATGCTGCCAGCAAGAGTGATAGCTAGCTCCTGCAGTGGAACAATGCATACAAGCTGCTGCTGAGTTTCACTGTGATCCTGCAGTGAAGATCCGCATGGGAGGAGCAGCAAAGAAGAGGGCCCGCGAGAGTAGTGCCGTTGATGCTGAGAGCATGGGCTCTCCAGGGCGCAGCACAAACGCCCAGTCAGACCCATTGGCGGTGCTGGGGGACGCTGGCATGGTCCTCCGAGACCCTGCTACCATGCGCCTCATCATTCATCATGTGGGTCTCTGCTGCTTAGGAACAGGTCTCCCATGCATGTTGCTCAGTGTCATGCATCTTGCAGAATGATGTAGCTTTTGTGTCCATCCTACACCCTGCACAGCGCAATTGTCAGGCTATCCAGGTTCTAGGAATGTGAGATGCATGCTATGTGAAGCTGCGACAGCTGCATCTTGGCTGCATACTCAAGTTTAACACCCATGCTGTAGCGAATTTTCAGCTCCTGTGAGTCCTGTGCAGGTGCTCAGGAGGCTGGAGCGGCTGGTTGAGGAGGAGAAGTCTCCATCTGAGGATCCAGACCTCACTTTCCTCACCAGCCTGATGCAGCTGGCGGTCGGCTGCAGAGCAATGCTGCGCGGGCGGAGGTTCAGCTTCCCGGCAGCCGACCCAGAACTGTTGCGCAGCTTCTACCCGCTCCTCATGAACTTCATGCTGGAAGTGCTATTCCGGGACGGGAGTGAGGTGCTTGATGGTGAGCCATCATATCAAGCCTGTTTCTCATACCTAAGGCTAATGTCTTGGCTCAAGACACATGCTGTTTTGCACTGCCAAAGAAATGTAGCAGGGATCTCATATCTGCAGTTCTTGCGTGCTTCATCATTCCATGCTGCTACTGCTGCTCACAGTAACAGGAGAGCGATGTTGAAACCCATCGCATCTGCAGATGCGACGCTCCTATTGGTGTTGCTGTGGACAGCTTTGCACCCTGTGTGAAAGACACAAAGGAGTGGGAGGTAGCTCATATCCTGAAAGGCGCTGTGCTGCTTGCTGCAGATGGCAAAACAGAGGTGGATGCCAATCTGGTGACAATGCTGTCCAAGGATGAGGTGGTGCGCCACATCAGCCAGGTCTTCTGCCTGGAGCGCCTTGCCGCATCAGACATTCCCATGGCTCGCAGCTTGCTCTCAGCCCTGGTGCAGGTGTGGCTTCCCTGGAAGTCTCATCAGCTCATGGACTGAGTCACTTCATGAGCTTGCATCATTCGATCTGTCCTAAACATGAGTCTGTATAATGAGACAACACTAGCTTTGGTCTCCGAGGTTGTCCTCCTTGCATGCCTGCCGATTGCCTTGCGCACAAGGAGGATGGCTCACAGGTACAAACCAAGCTAGTCTTGTCTCCGAACGAGATGAAATGATACTCGGAAAGCAGTCTATAGGATAGACCTGCCACTGATGCTGACCTTCTCACAGGCATTGGAGAAGATGTCTGAGAGGGCGCTGCCAGAGTTTGCACCTTTTGCCGCCACGCTGGCGCAGCGCCTGACCAAGCTCGTGGCCGCCGGCCAGCTGGCGCCAGATCAGCCTCTGTGGCAGCTTGCTGTTGACCGCTTCCTCGTGCTTGCTGTGGACACAGAAGGCCAGGTACCTTGCTCAACCCTCAAGACCTGATCTGCTTGCTCTAGCTGGAAGATGACCTGGTATGGTCGTATTTGTCTTGACTCCTACCAGACCTGCTCCTACAATGGGCAGAACTTGTACCATAGCTTGCAGCCTCCTCCCTGCCTCCCTTTGCAAGGTGTACAGCCTCTCTGGCTGGTACTACCCATGTCTAAACCTCAGGGTGTCATTGGCAGGTGCATGAGGAGGTGCTGCGGCTGTTCTCTGCCACAGTAAGCAAGCTGAGTGCAGAGCAGCTCGCCAAGTACCTGCAGATGACCCTGCAGCATAGCCGCAAGTCTCGCAAGTGAGCAGCCTTCCAGTCTTATCTCCCATACTGTATGCAGACCAGCGATACCACAGCCACAGTGTGTGCACTTGGCACTCTTGAGACCTTGTGATGTATGATGGAGGTCTGTGCAGGAGGGCCATAGGCATAAAAAGAGATGTGGCACGCAGGCGTACAAAGAGGAGGCAGGCTGAGGTGGAAAATCTGCAGGAGGCCGTTGCCAATGCAGGCTATGAGACAGCCGGCTACACCGGGTACTATTCCTCAGGGTTTGGAGGCTATGGCACAGGCAAGCTTCTGCTGTACTTGCTGCCCCTTTCAGCATCTTGCTTGTGCACTGCATCAACCTCAGTGAAACGCAACGCCTACTAAGCCTCACCATCGAGCGCTGCTGGCCTACGGAGGAGTTCCAGACTCTGGAAAGCGTGAGATGTGGAGAGCAACATAGTGCCTGATCTCTCTGCCATTTGTGCGCAGGCGCTTTCAGCGATGGCCGGCTGATGGACAGGCAAGAAAAGCCCAAGCTTGGCGGCGACGGAGTCAAGTTTTTGTACCAAGCACTCGTCCAAAGGCAGCCTGGGCTCAATGAGCAGACAGCGCCCCTGCTCATGCAATATCTGAGCACCCCAGATCCTGCACCACAGCTTGGAGACGCATAAGTTCTTTGCGCAGAATCACAACAGCCTTTAGCGAGCCTTGTCCCTCAGGCTGTGCTGTATGGTCCAATGAAAGCTTTGAGGAGGAGAGAAGATTCATTGTATTATGTGAGGGAGATGATGCTTGCGTGTGTCAAGAATGTGGGTTACAGCAGGCACCAGGCAGAGTGATGTAATCCTCAGGCTTTTAGACAGAGCTGTCTGACCACAGACTAAGATGATACTCTGTGTATCATTGCAAGTCGGGAAGGTTGTAACATCTAGATGGATGAAGATGCAGAGTGACAGGCTAGCCACTTCTCACAGCTTACATGGGATATCCCATGCATGTGTAAGCTCGACGATGGCTCTCACCATGCTATTGTTACATGATAGTTCCTCTTTCATGTGCCGCACCCTGTGAACTAGTCTGCAGGTTTACTGATGCATCGAATGCTCAGGCTACACTAGCAATCTCAGCCTCCTCAGGTGAAGCTGTCACTTGCTCCATGGCCCGCTGGCTTGCTGACACAAATGAGATGAGCTTGTTCAGTGCTGAGACATATGCTCGGGCGCTCGCCACAACCACATCCTCATTTGCTCCACTGCCTGAGAACGTCCGCTGTGTGGCCCCTCCCTGCAGTAAAAATATGGTACACTAAAAGTATGCCTACAGCACCCACTTTAACACGTTCATCAGCTGTGATACGGTGTCGGCATCACCCCTGTGTGTACACAGCACCCACATGCTGACCGTCAATATGCTTAGGTGCTGGGGAAGGGCCAGGTTGCCAGCTCAGACAGTCACATATCCACAGCTGTCACAGGCGTGTAAGGCACTTCAGTCACTCCCAGCACCTCCTCTGGGATGTGCATGGCTTGTCAGAGCAGCGCGCACCTGTGCATGTATCACAAAGCCTTCGTTGGCCATGCGCCCGACTGGTCGGATGGAGCACCGTGTGAAGGCCAGGGACTCGGGCCCCTCTGTCACGCTGGAGATGGTGTACTCTGACAGCTCGACCTGCACAGCAGCACACTCCATGTTGAGCTTTCCGGTCCCAAGGCTCAGTGAGCACAGGCCAAATCCTGCTGTATTTCAGATTGGGTACATTTCATGGGTTTGCAGGACTTTTACCCTACTAGCAGCTCCCCACTCGAGCTCAGCTGGCATACTGACTGTCAGATCCATACGGGTGTGCTACTGAGGTGTTTGCACAGTAGGTGCTGATCTGGGACAAAGGTAGGGTGTGCTCTCATGCTGGCACACGTCTTGCAAAACCCGGCTGGCATGCTCTGACCAGCCATGATGTGTGGAAAAGGCGTAGGAGTCTGCACCTGCACCCGGACCAAAGAGTCGATGGCTTTGTAGGCGGCATCCACTGGGCCCGTACCCATGCCTGTGCTTGTCCGGGCAATCCCGTCTGGCCCTCGCATGCGCACTGTTGCTGTTGGGAGCCCCATGGTGCCGCACACCACCTGCAGATGCTTCATAACTCTTACTACGGATCGTGTCACTGCTTTGCCTTTAGTGCTCAGCAACTCAGGAAGTAATTATATAGCTGCATGGATTCCTTGATGGATCCCCAATGAGACTCCTGCATGATAGTGATGCGCTGCTGGACCTTCTAGTCCCGGTACAGGTCTCCCCTACACCACTGCTTATGGAATGGTGCATCCTACTTTGCAGCAAATCCAACGACATCCTGTAGGTTGACTGCGACTCCAAATATCTCATGGGATGGCCTGCCTGCATGTCTTTCAAGAACACAGCTAAAACACAGGGGAGTGCGTCACCTGCAGGTCCAGCACATCCCAGAGCTTCTCCGGCTGGTGCACCTCATCGCTGACCAGCGCCAGAATGTCCTCGTCCATCACATCCTTCTTCTTGTCAGCCAGCGCCTGCGGTGCAATGTAGTACACTGCAGATCAGCAATACTCCCTACCCTCGCACCATGATAGGCACCAATCCAACCACATGCTCTAGCAAGGATGCATCAGTGGCGGATATCAAATCGCAACCCCTCCCGCAAAGCTTGCTGAAGCAAGTGAACAGTATCGATTGAGGAGTTGCGGTCTTTCAGTCTCACTGCAAAAAGGTGTGGCAGGCATGCACCTCACCTTTCAGTGCTCAAAAGACACTGGTCAGTTACCTTATGAAAATAGACTTGCAGCTCACCTTAAAACGCTTGAAGACATCGTCCAGCTGGTCCTGGCTCAAGTCCAGGCCCAGGGTGTGCAGCTTTGTCCGCAACGCATTCCTCCCGCTGTGCTTCCCTGCACCCAGCACCACATCTTGAGACTCTTACAGCAGCTGCTTGCTTAAAGTCTTCTCCGCCTGACATTACTGGCGCGAATGTCTTGCCAGTTAATAGGTACTGCAGGTCTGTCTGCAGCACATCCTCCCTTTATGCCGGAGTCCTCGTGCTTGAAAATGCGAGGACAATCGACTCAAGATGTGAACAATCATATTTGTATAGTGACTCACCCATGACGATGCCCGCCTCATCAGCCCTTACAAGCCCAATCTCCTCAGGCGTGATGATCTCATAAGTGGACTTGTTCTTGAGCATGCCGTCCTGGTGGATGCCACTCTCATGCGCAAATGCATTGGCTCCTACAATGGCCTGCAGATGCACCAATATCGGAATCAGAAAGCCAGACACAATTGTGGGATGTGGCGAGACAGAGCTGTTCAAATCCCACAAATTTCTTGCATGCAATTTTGGAGGAGTAGAATGCTGGCTCTGTGAAAGTCTATACATCATGCTGCTTTGGTCACGTATAGCAATGTCAGATCAAGAGCAATCAGGGATGCTGCCATGCGTGCTTAGCCTTCATGCGTGTAAATTTGGAGTCTCTGGAGGAAAGCTCACCTTATGGGGTTGCACCATCATGCCGCTGTAGTCGCACACCATCTTGCTGGTGGCAACAATGTGCACTGGTCTGATCCCTGTCCGCAAGCCGCCCATCTGCTGCGCCCTGCATGATAGATGCATAACAGCTTGGGTATCTGCAGAATTGTAGGTATTTTAACGGGGTACCAGAAACCCGGACAATATAACGGCTCATTTCTGGGAGTGTGTCACTTTTAAAATGCTGTGCAAGCGCAGGTGTCTTGCAGGCTGGTCTCACATGCAGCAGCACGCGCCTTGGTGTCTTCCACAGGACAAGCGCTCTCTTTGTTGCCCAAAAGGAGACAGGGAGTGTGCACAATATAGCAGCCAAGCCGTACCCTCTCTTGTTGATGGCCATGACCACTTCTTCCAAGGAGGCGTTCCCTGCGCGCTCCCCAATCCCATTGATGGTGCACTCTATCTGCCGCGCGCCCGCCATTGCTCCCGCCAGGCTGTTGGCCGTCGACAGACCCAGGTCGTTCTGACAATGTGTGGAGAACACAACATTCTCTGCGCCAGGCGTATTGGCTCGCAGGTCCGCTATCAGCCCGCCAAACTCATGTGGCAAGTTCCAGCCTGCACATGGCTGCGGGTGAGAAGGCTGTACAGGTACTGGGGCAGCCATTCATTGAACTCGTGGCTGTGTATCTGCCCCTATGCTGTAGTATGCATATCTGAGGCGCTCCGGCAAGATTGACATAGCATGACAAACATTGATGCTGTCCTCAGCATGCGTTCCAAATATTGTTGCAGATGGTGCGCATTGCAGCTGATGCCATGCCTACAGAGGACTGTTACAGAAAGGACAACACAGCATCCAGCAAGTACCTGTTGTGTCTGGGATGTTGAGGGTGGTGGCGCCAGCCTCAATGACAGCAGCCAGAACTCTGTACAGAAACTTGGGATCTGAGCGGCCAGCGTCCTCAGGGCTGAACTCGATGTCCTTGCAGCCCAGGTTGCGCAAATGCGTCACTGCCCTCACTGCACTCTCCACTACCTGCCATTGCCCATTCCAGTATTACCCTACAACCGATCCCCATTGACCCTAAAGTTAAACTGCATGAGTCTGTGGAGGGAAATCTCCAACCATCCCGCTCTTGCAAATCACCAGCATGGGATGCTGGTGCTTGGTGCCACTAAGAGGAATTGCGGCGTTGACATGGCACAGCAGCGTGGACAGTTGCCTGTGTACTCGCTGCGTACTATAAGCTCAAGCTCCTGCTCAATTGGCTGGCTGCATCTCTAGTACGGATAAGCGCATGTGGGCAGGCACTTCCCATGCATAGAGGTGGCTTGCCTGATCAGGGGTCATCTTCAGCTTGTACTCCATGTGAATGGCCGAAGTTGCAAGGAAGGTGTGCACTCGGGGATGCTTTGCCAAACGCACTGCCTCCCATGCAGTGTCAAGGTCCCTGAAGGAGAGAGGTCACTCTCAGCGTGAGGCGGTACGCTCACATATGCGTGTTGTTGCCTAAGTATATTCATTCCCAACAGTCTATCCGACATGCTTAGAGCAATTGGCAAGGGGGCCTGTGAGCTGACCTGATGACTGTTCTGGAGAGGCCGCAGATGACAGGGACGTAGCCGTCCTCATCCACGGCGTTTCCTACATCCATAGCAATGCTGCGTACTGCGTCAAAGTCATCTGGCGATGCAACTGGAAAGCCAGCCTCAATGATGTCCACTCCCAACTTGGCCAACTGCCTTGCGATGTCCAACTTCTCCTTGCTGGTAAGGGTTGCTCCTGGCGATTGCTCGCCATCCCTCAAAGTTGTGTCAAAGATGCGGACATAGTTGGGATCGTCGATGCGGCCCGGTATATATTCTGGTCGAGGCAACTGTGCTGAGCGTTCTGCTCGTACACCATTTGATGCGCCTGCCGCTCTCACACGCATCCCGATACGGCTGTTGTGCATGCTGCATGCGTTCAGTGCATGCTCTGGTATCCTTTGCCGCCATGACGGTATTCTGCATGTTGGCAGGAGTGCAGGCTGTGAGGGGCCTGGCATGGCGCCCTGCGCCCTGCATGAGGGGTGTGCACAGCAAGACGCTGCTTCTAGTACCACAGGCTTCATCGCGATGTATTCTGTGTCACTTGCACCTTGCAAAGGCAGCGATCACAAGGGAAGATGGAGGCAGCTGCTGAGCTGGCAACTCGCACGTGCTTAAGTGAGAGGAAAAAGCCTTCTGCGAGTCATTCACACAGCAGTAATATCTAGTACGTGAATGCAAAAAGCGCACATGCACTGCTACTCTGGTACAGCCACTTCGTTGGCTCGGATAGCTTTCCCTTCCCTGTTGTCCGTCTAGGATCCTCCCATCCATCGGAAGGAGCCCATTAAACTTTCCTGTTCTTACTTGGCGTTTGCAGAAGTGTGCTAATGAAGGAGGGAAGCATTTACACACTAGATCTTTATTCAAGACCTGAAAACAGCGCACCCTGACTGAACATCAGCCCAGTCATGGCCCCCTTCAGAACAGCCTTCAATGGCTATGCAGTCAAGTTCTCGCCGTTCGAAGAGGGCAGAGTAGCCGTAGCAACAGCGCAGAACTTTGGCATTATCGGCAATGGGCGTCAGTATGTCCTGCAGGTGGGGACTCTGACGCAATGGTCTTCTGAGCTCATACTAGACCTCTTATGCTGCTTTGTGACCTGATGCAATTCTTGTTGACTGCAGATGACCCCCAATGGCCTAGTGGAAGTTGCCGAATTTGACACCAAAGATGGCATCTATGACTGTGCATGGTCTGAGGTAGGGCGCACCGTCATCTCGGACCTACATCAGCTTTTGTCTGAATACTGACCGTCTGTCTCTGCTGTGCTGTGTATCAATGACAGGGCAACGCCACAAAAGTGATACTATCATCCATGCGATATCGAGCTCTGTCTCGTCTGACAGGAGAACGAAAACATCCTGGTGTCTTCGTGTGGGGATGGGAGCGTCAAGGTCTGGGATGTAGCAGCCCCACCTGGAGCAAATCCAATCAGGAGCATGCAGGAGCACACCAGAGAGGTCAGTCAGGAACAGAGGCCTATGCATGCTCAAGGAATCATGTTGTGATTGCTGCTCGCATGTCACGATCCCCTGCACCCACATATAGAGTGTCTATGAACGGAGTGAAATTGTGGCAGTGCCGGCTGTCTGCACGTGCGCAAGGATCCCAAGCAAGTCTGTTGCTCACTGCCTTGCTACGTGAGCCTGAGCTATGGTACACACAGCGTTACCGAGCAGCTCTTAATGCCGCGTAGGTGTACTGCGTGAACTGGAATGTTGTCAGGAGAAACACCTTCTTGACAGGCAGCTGGGACGACACCATCAAGCTGTGGGACCTGAATTCTCCAGCTTCTTTGGCCACATTTAAGGAGCACACCTACTGTGTCTATGCAGCCACCTGGTAGGACATTTCCCACTCCACGCCTCTCCCTGGCAGCCACACATTGTGGTCTACATATGTCATGACAAACACGCTGCTGTGCTCCCCGTTAGTGCACAAAGCCCTCATTGCATGATTGTGCCCCACACTCAGACTTGGCTGCCTGTCTCCTTCTGCACTGGTCATTGTGTGGCAGTCACACGACAAGCACGGGACATGTCCCTGGTACCATGCAGGAACCCGGCGCATGCGGACGTCTTCATGAGCGCATCAGGCGACTGCAGCGTGAAGATCTGGGACTTGCGGCAAGCCCGGCCCACGCTCAGCATGGCGGCGCACGCCTTCGAGATCCTGTCAGCGGACTGGTGCAAGTACAACGACTGCGTCATTGCCACCGCCTCCGTGGACAAGAGCATCAAGCTCTGGGACGTGCGCGCCCCCGACAGAGAGCTCACATCCCTCCTGGGCCACACGTGAGGCCTCATCCCAGCTCTATCTTAGCAGTCTGGATCGCCTAGGGGCTGGCAATGAGTGGTCTGTACTCTGAGGCGCTTCCTGCTGCATCATGTTGGGTGCTGCGTCCTGTACAGGGCGCTGATATTGCAATGTAGGCTGATTCTCGTTGGTCAATACGAGAGCAGCACCATGGAAGGGGTGACACACAGGCTTGTGCCTGCGAGTCCTTGTCAGGAGATAATGTCTGGGCAGATTGTTTCAGGACTTCTCCTGCCTCAGCAGCAGCATCATAGGGAGTTTGCTGTTCCCATGCATGCAGCCGCTGAAGCAGATGTATTGTGCAGGTATGCTGTCAGGAGGGTGCAGTTCTCCCCGCACAGCGAGAATATCCTGGCCTCGTGCAGCTACGACATGACAGTGCGCCTGTGGAATGCTGCTGCGCCTGAGGATGCGCTGCTCAGAGTCTGGGACCACCACACAGAGTTTGTGGTGGGCCTGGACTGGAGCAGCCTGGCAGAGGGCACGCTCGCCAGCTGCGGCTGGGATGAGATGGCGCACGTCTGGAACCAGAATAGTGATCCCCGCGCGCAGTAGCGGCAGCTCCTTTGATCACAGCAGCCTGGCAGAAACTTGTACGTTGGAGGATTGCAACGCTAGCTCTTACAAGCGCAGAATGCGTCTGTACATCAGTGCCGCCAGTATGGCTGGCTTTACCCAGACAGTGGCTAGCCCTCAGCGCTCACAGGTGGTACAATGGCTTAGGTATTGTGGTGCCTTAGGCCCATCATAAAACGTTCCCTGCCAGGGAACCTGCCTGCAGTGTGTGTAGCAGAGGTCTAGGTGGAGCCGAGTGTTGGCATGTTAGCTGACACGAGGTCGTCCTCCTGCAGGCTTCTGAAACAACCTGCCCTATAGATTTAGGACCTCAAGTAGTCGTAGCTTGGCATGTGATCGAGAGGATGCACAGGATCCATGCATGCATATGACTGGTACCAGCACTGACTTTGTATAGCGCTTGAGCCGATCTGGCATGGCGTATCACATGTTGCAACAGCAGTTTGACAACTATCTCAGGACCAATATGTGCGGTGTCTTGCTCAATGGCGATTTGATCCCCCCGATACCCAGGCCATCCAATCGGATACAGCGGGGGATGCCAATGCAGTACTAATGTCGAATGCCTTCTCTACATTTTAAGGAAGCAACTTTGAATTCATCTCAGAAGCGAGAGTTTCAATTTGTTTGAGCAGCATGTCTACGACAATGGTGCGCACAGCGATGTCATGTGGTCCGCATCGGATGCATCTGCATGGATCTGAGCGGATAAGGCGTTCCAGCCAAAGGCCTTGCGCTCTGGCTGCAGCTAGAATAGCAAGCTTTACTCCTGCAATGGTATCCAATAGGCCGAGAGGGGGCGTGTCCTGGGGCAGAGGCATCCCAGCCCGTGCCAAGGTAGCGGCATGCCATTCATTGGTTTTTGCCCACAAGAAGCATTAGACGCTGAGGACACCTCCTGAATCTGCAAGTAATGTCAGGATATTCTCCTGCTGCAAAGTACCGTTAGTCCTTCATCTACTGGCATCACGTTCATATGTTGTGCCTTGGGGACATCATTGCCTGTGCCAAATACCCTGTGCATTTCTGCAGGAGTCCAGGGTGGTAACGACGCAAGCATACGCCTCGTTATGCGTATCAGAGCTACTCATTGCGCAGCTTGGCAGCAGTCCGTCCGCAGTGTCAGTGGACTGGGGAGCCTTCCTGACAGGCGATAGGCTTGCACTGAGCACCCTCAGCCTTGTTGTGACCTTCCTATTCTTCCTCAAGGTACCACAAAACCGTACAATACATGCACTGTCTGCGTGCGCCATGCCACTACCGTGCATGATTGCATCAAGACATGCAGCGCACCTTTGCCCATATGGCTCTGCATGTCATAGCAGGGAAGAGCAGGACACGATGTATCTTCTCAAGCCCTCTCCATGCACCTCGAGTGGCATCTGCAAGCTGCTTGATCATGCTATGTTGCTGTTGTTGAGATTCGTCTGCCCTGCATGTGCAGCTAAGGGACGCCGATGTGGCGAATGCTGAGCTGGTTGAGGAGAAGCGTCTCAGCCGGGAGCTGAGCGCCCAGGTGCAAGAGTTCATTCAAGGTAGGAGCCCTTCTTCCTCACACACACCGCACTGACGTGCAGTGACGCACTGTCACTGGGAGTGATGCATGCCGCAGCTGTGGAGTGCTAGAGGGACATGTGTTCCTGCGCCGCTGTCTGCAGCGCACCCAGAGCGCAGATGGACCCGATCACAGAGCTGAGAAGGCGCTAAGAAGCTCAGCATTGAGGGATCAGTAGTAGGCGATGCGCAGCATGCATGGAATGGATGGGGAAAGAGCATTCTGTGAGGCTTGGCCTCTACGCAGGCAAGGATGCGACATCAAAGGAGATGGAAAAGGTGAACTCCGAGGCCGAGGAGCTGAGGCAACAGCTGGAAGCTGCGCGCGACGAGCGGCAACAGACTGCTGAAAGCCTGGCAAGCTCGCAGCAGGCCGTCGCCAGGCTCACAGACACGCTGCAGGGCGTCAGCGATGCGCGGGACCGCCTGGAAGAGCAGATGGACGCCTCCAGGGTGAGCCTAGTATTCTGATGCAAGCTCAGGTCTCCCAACTGCATGCATACACCGACATATATGGGAGCTACCCAGGCGGAAGCTTCCCTCCAGCTTGCCAGACTAGCTGACTCTCATAGTCAGGGTGCCACGGGAGATGAGGCGCGGCACCCTGCTGAGTTGCAAAGTGCAAAGGACTTCTTTCCAGGCCAGTCAGGTCTGCGCCAATCATGCAGGTGAGGGAGGCGCAAGCCACAGAGGAGCTCACAGCCACAGCAGCAGTGCTGGTGGAGCTGAAGGCCAGGGCGGCCCAGGGACAGGCTGACGCAGCCAAGCACAAGCAGGAGATACAGGGCCTCAGGCAGGAGTACAGGACGATGACCGTCACCCTCGATGACAAGGTGAGGATGCTGTTACAGGGTCAGTCAGGATGAGTTGCCACGCGAGTCTGCTCCATCTATGCACATGACATGCTCTGAAGTTACATTGAGAAAACTACCTCTAACCTGAAACTCTCGGCAAGCATTGCCAGTGGCATGCTGCACATGCACAGCAGCTGATGCAGGTGTTTGTGTCAAGCAGGATCCTAGAGCATTCATGGGCAAGAAGGAATTCGGTGTGAGATCTGCTTGAGGAAGGCTGTGCCAGTGTAGGTGGAGCGGCTACAGAAGGAGCTGAAAGCAAGGGACGCCAAAGTAGCGCAGCAGGCTGAGGATATCTCGGGGCTGCGCGTGGAGCTGTCAGAGCTCGGGCTCAATGCACAGGTCGCCATCGATGACCTGCGAGAGGATCTGCAGAAGTCCGAGGAGCGCCTGAAACTTTCACAGGTACAGCGGCACCACAGCTCCACATCTGTTCTGCTGCATTGCCTGTGGGTCGTATATGCATTTCCAGGGCGTGACTTATTAAATCCCTGACCCATTCGTAAGGTCTATTTCAGAGGATGTGCTGCAGATGTGTGACGCAGTGACCGTGCTTGCTTGCAGCGCCAGCTCAGTGACTTATCAGCCGGCTTTGATGACCTGGCGGCGGAGAAGGCGCAGCTTCTACAGGAGCGGGAACAGCTTCTTGCGCAGCTGGACGATGCTGATAAGGCGGGCCTGGAGGCAGAAACCCTGCTGCAGGCCAGCACTGCCAAGATTGAGACCTTGGAGAAAGCCAGGAATGCTGCCGTCCAGGCAAGCACACTCTCATGCCAGGCGGTGCTCCCATATGAAATTCTGGCAATCGCTCAAACCCCCTGACCACTTCTCACAGCACAGCACCCATTGCGTGATGATGCTTCTCTGTCAGCAACATGCCAAAGCAGCTTTCTTGTTGTCCAACCTGCACTACATCCATAAAAATTGCACTGAAAGCATCAGAGTCTGCTGATGGCATGGCTCAAGAGCACTCTGCACTCAGGGTGTGCAAATGTCACCCCAGGCCATGATAGCCAGCTCTATTGCTTTCTGTGCTATATTACTGAAGGCACTCTCCTTAGCAGAGAAGGTGCAGTGGGTGAAGCTGTAGAGATGCTGAGCAGGATGCGAGGGAGCTGCTGGGCGAGGTGAGGGAGATGAAGTTTGCGCTGGAGGAGTCTGACGCAGCCGCAGAGCACCTCACCTCCGAGCTCAGCGCTGTTCAGGTGCGCTGCGGTCTCTCCTTGCATGTGAGATTGTGTGTCTTGGGTGAGTAATTGGGCATTTCCTCAGCAACAGCCTCCAGTCTGCATCTCTGGCACATAGGACTACTGGCTTGCACACTGGTCAGGAATGCATCAGCTATGGCTTCCTTTGAGATATGGCTGCATCCCAGCTGACATCATGAGGGTTTACAGTGATGCCACTTGGAAGGAGTGCAGAACTTGATCATGCAGGCGGAAGCAGAGAAGGCGCAGAGGATGGTAATGGATATGAGTCAGCAGCGCAGCGCCAGTGAAGCCAGCCTGACAGCCGCGCATCAGGCCATCACAGAAGCTGCAGCGCGGGAGCGGGAACTTGTGGAGCAGCTGCAGAAGGCAGACGAGGTACATAGCTTTGAAGCGTGTCAATCACCAATGAGTTTGCATGGAAGGCTAAGCTACAGCAGAGATCGCGGGGAAAAGAAACCTTTATGATTTCCCTGTGGAGTACTGCACAGATACTGAAATTTAGATGCTTAGCTGCAGCTCAGGTCACTTATGTCTTGGATAAGTGGTGTTAGCGTTTTGTCTAGCAGCATTCTCAGACATGTCAGGATACGCCACACAGTGTCTGATGATATGGATGGATGGGGGTTTGCTGCGTGCCTTCCGTTTGTCAGGCACCTGTGCACTGCTGCAGGCCAATGAAACCCTGCAGAGGGAGGTGAGCGAGGCTGCAGATGGCCACACTGCCCAGTTGGAGCAAGCCGAAAGCAAGGTTTGCCCTGCATCCCACTCCTGATATGCCCTCGCTATGCTCAGGGGAAGGAAGACGAACAGGACCTTTGTCAGTCTGCCATCGTAAGGACATGTGCCACCCTGGGACGAGAGTCTGTCCAGCATCTAGGAGTTATGCAGCTTTTGGTGTTGGACCCTGCTGTGCAATTGTGTATGAGACTGCTCTGCTAACGCGCAGATCAGCGCCCTCGAGAACGACAAGGCAGAGGCTGAGGCGGAGGCGCGCTCCCTCACGGCTGAGCTGGAGGCCGTGCGCAGCGAGCCCACCCCTGCTGCCCCGGTAAGCCTTACACACTGTGCTTTGACTTTCGGCTGTGACTCCATGTGATATGCATCTCACCCCTCTTGAGAATGCATGATGAGGGCACCTGTCACCAAAGCCTGTACATTACTGCGCTTGGCTTTGCCAGGTATTACCCGCGAGCTGGCGCCGACGCTAACATGAGGTATCAAGGAAACTCTTTCTGTCCTGAGAAGCTCAGCGCCAAGCCCTTGCATGCTCAACTGCTGCAGGTCTCGGACCCATCCTATGAGACCGCCCGCAGCGAGCTGGGTCAGCTGCGAGCGCAGCTCAAGAAGGCGCAGGCAGCTGCCGGCAGACCTGCTGGGCAGAATGGTGGCATGGCAAAGGTGGGTACATGTCTCTCTGTTAAGTTAGTCCAGCATGGTCTTGGCGAGACAGCTCCATTGCGAATGAATGTTTATCATGCAAGGCTACAAACGAGAGGTCCTCTGGCCTGATCTGTGGTCTATTGCGATGCTTCAGAGTACAGCAGCTACCTGCAAGCTGCCATCGCTGCATCTGTTCATGTTGTGAGAGGCATGCTGCTTTGAGCTGCTTCTGAGCGATGGACAAGGCATCACAGTTTACTTGTTGCTGTCCTCAGGGAATGGATGCAGCATTTGGAGAACCTGGACCACCTCCCAGTAGCTCCTCTGAGCAGGTGATGCTCTCCTCAGGTACGAGTGTTAGGGCAGGAAAATGATGTCGATCTGCTGTATTCAGGGTGTGCAAGCAGTGGGCTATTGGCAAGCACTCGTGCCACACTACCCCTCACGGCATCCCTGGCCCTTTAGAGAACCTCAAGGCCCCTCATTCTGAATAGAGTGTATCCCTCCTGAATCTACGGGATTAGTGTAACGAGCGTTGTCTGGACGCCTTGACAAAGATCAGCAGCAACAGAGGCGAGAGGAGAGTGATTGAAGGATCTCCTTGAAGAAATACATGGGGGTGCAGTGAGGACGGGGGATGAGCTGGCGGCAGAGGCGCAGATAGAGGCGGCCAACAGGCGGGCGGTGGAGGTGAGAGCGGAGGCTGCCATGCTCGTTGAGGCCATCGAGGACCGCGCCCACTCCGTGAGTTCCCTCTTGGAAGGTTTATGTATAGTGCGTGCCAGGCTTGACTTCCAAGTTTGCATGGGAAATTTTTAAGCCATGCTGGAGTTGGTCCTACATCTGTATGGGATAGGCATGCACTGGCTGCATTGTGAGCTGCGCATGCGCGTTGAAGGAGACTAGTCAAGGCGCTGATCATGAAAAGTTGGTCTGTGTATACAGGCCATAGAGGAGGCTCAAGCCGAGGCAGCCAAGAATGCCGCTGAGGTGCACCGCTTGAAGCAGGAACTTGAGCTAGCCCGTGGCACAATCGACTTGCAGTGAGATAGACATATATGCAGATAGATTGAGTAAGCTTTAGCAAGGAGCTGATAGAGATCATTCCTTCTGATCAGGAGGTCCCATTGCGAGGAGTGGGCTAAATTCAGATGCTACAATCATGATTGAGCTGCAACCTATATAGCTAGCTAGAGGCAGCGCTGCAGCAAAAGTGCTGATGCGCAGGAAGGCCTCATCAGGCATGTGCAAAACTCAAAGTGTGGCCCTCTGTGTGGCTATACCCGCTGGTTCTGCCACAGTAGCTATTGATGGCCATGGCTGGTGCACCTAGAGAGCTCTGAGCTAAGTGTTTGAGCACAGAGCTTCCGCTTTAAAGTCGCTGCGTCTGTTCTCGTACCTCAAAGAAAGTTTCACTGGGAGTATTGTGAGCTTGCGTGTATGGGTACGGGAAGATTAGCGCGAAGCACAGCGCACATTCCGCACCTGAGTGTCGATGCAACGGTTACAGTGCAACCGTTGTGACCTGCCCAGCCCATGTCGAATGTTCAAGTTGCCCGCGGACTTGCTCTAAAAGCGCCAACCATTATCTCGGGTCCTCCAGTATGAGCTTCGCATGTTGGGACATGCGCTGACATGAGCGCGCAGACCGCAGATGCTCCCTTGCAGCCGTGCAAGAAACCCAGATGTGAATCTTCTACTCTATGTAGTGTTAACAATCACTTTCAGGATGTATCAAGAGCTGTGTCTCTTTATACGTACAGTCAAGATAGGAAAGGAGGGTCACGTAGTCGCTCCTGTTTTGCAGATACCAGGATCACTCAGCAGGAGCTCCCAGCTTGCAAGCCTCGACTCACGCCTGTCGTGGTGAGGATCCTCTTTGTGTATAGATCATCAAAACTACACAGCTCTCGCCGATAAGATGGAGGATCTGTTATGTAAGTGCGCTATGCAGGTGGTGAGTGTCTTTGTTGTGATTGGAGCAGCCTTTCTGCCAGTCGGCTACGTCTGCCTAAACGCATCCAAGTCGGTATGCTCCCCTCCCAGTTGTGGGGACATCTATTGCACATGCCGCCTATTGGTCACGTGATGTGCTATGTAGCTTCAAAAGCTTGTGACATAATGCTGCTCCCACTTTGGTACAAGGAGTGCAGAGCTGAATGTAGTGTTGAGGCCTGAGTCATCTGCCTTACCTGGCAGGTGGTGGAGACAGCACAGAGGTACGATGATACCTGCATACCAGGAGCGACTACGCAGGACAGAGAGGCATTCCTGTATCAGGTGTTGACCCGGAGCCTTTGTTATAGAGCGCATATTTCTGTATCGAGCGCTCCGTCGGCACACACCACAGAGGGTGCAAATTTTCCCTTCTGCTTACACTTAGTGGGCTGTTTTGACAAATGCCTGATGCATGCAGCTGAATGGGGACGGCACGCTGTGCAATGTCACCCTAACAGCGCCTCGCCATATGGCCGCGCCTGTCTTCCTCTACTATGAGCTGGACAACTTCTATCAGAACCACCGCAGGTGCCGCATTGCCATCCCATGAAATCACTGACTCACTTCATCATAGCCTAAGCCCAGGCCTGGGGCGCAGTAGGACGTTGCAGACTTGCAGCCTGCCCACTGTCATCCTGACAATGCTCCTCAATACGCCAGCTGGTGAGCCTGTTTCTGGAGGTATATGGACCTAACGCCCCAGTATGGCAAAGGTGGTCACAAGCTATTTGGTAGAGGGGCTGTGTTGACTATGGCCCTGGTGCGCAGGTACCTCAACAGCAAGAGCGATGCTCAGCTGCGAGGTGGCAGCATGGCGACAGCTTCTCTGCACTCCTCCTGCTCGCCTCAGGACCTGCTGAATGGGTCCAGCAGCGCTCCCATAGACCCCTGCGGACTCGTGGCGTGGTCCAACTTCAATGACACCTTCCAAGTAAGCCCTTCTGAATCCAGACGGCGGTGTTGTGGAGGCTTGCGCAACCACAAGGACTCCTTTCAATTTAATAGAAGGCCTACCATAGAGAGTGCTATGCTACTGGCGCCCAGTCAGGTCGCTACGCCATGTTGCTGCAGCATTCGCTTGGTATTGAGTATGCAGCTTCACCAGTGCTCATGTGTAGCAGTATTGCATGCAGAGCATATTGCCAGGTACAGCAGCATGCACTTGCGTTGGCTCTGAATGCTGGGAAACCACATTGGAATGCCCGTCTGAGGTGATGAACATATGCGGGTGTATCATCTTGGGGTAGACATGTTGCGCGTGCAGCTACTGCTGAACGGGGCCACGCTGGATGACCAGCATATAGCCTGGGAGTCTGACATTGACCACCAGTTTGGCGATGTGGCCCCCACAAACTTCAACACTATCTCTTCCCTCAGAGGAGGGGGGACCCTCAATGGAACCCTGAAGGTGAGCCCACCTCTGCCGCACTGCAATCTTGTGATCCTTTGTGGGACACCGGTACCAAACGTGAGGCGTGTTTAAGACCACGCAATGCGGTATGCACAATTTGACATTGCAGAGACGCTCTGAAAAGATACTCTATATTCTCACAGCGGAAAGTGGGCCAGTTGCGTGTGCTGCTTCAGTTATAAAGGACTGGAGTGGGTTCAAGACCGCTAGCATCTGCAGCAGACTGATGTTTCAGGCACCTTGCAGGATGAGCACTTTGTGGTCTGGATGCGAGCTGCAGCGCTGAGAAACTTCAGGAAATTGTGGGGCAGGATAAACCAGGATATCCCGGCAGGCACCAACGTCACGATTCAGATCCAGAACAGGTGGGCGTGATGCTAGCTGCAGCTCCACCTGACATTGGCCACAACAACACAGGGCAGGACCTATGTTATAGACCCTATAAGCGTAGCAGTAAGTGTGGGGAAAAAGGATGGAGGGGATGACACAGATGCATTGCAGTTATCTGAGAAGGACGCCAGTTGAGATGCCTGCAGAGCGAGGACAGCATGAATAGAGTCTACAAAAGTGTCCAGTGCTGTGCAGGTACAACACATACGCATTCAACGGGCAGAAGAAGGTTGTATTGAGCACTGCAACCTGGCTCGGCGGCGCAAACCCATTCCTGGGTGTGGCGTTTTTGGCCACCGGGGCAGCCAGTGTTGCCTTTGGAGCAGCCTTTGCCTTGCTTGCACTGTTCACTCAGTATGAGATGGGCGACAGCAGCCGCTTGTCCTGGAACGAAAACAAGTAGCAACCTGCAGGTTCGGTGAGTTTTGCACTGATGCATGTGCAAGGCGGATGGCAAGCCTCTGCTTAAGAGCTGGCATCGAGTGAGGGTTGAAAGACCTTTCAGCTTCATTTAGCTAAGCCAATGCCTGAATCGCCGTGTATCATGTCAAGGTAACTGATTGCTATAACCTTGCGGAGACCTTCTTCCCGGGACACGAGATGCGCCCCCGATCCTGTTTGAAAAGCTGCATCCAAGCAGGCCTAGCCCTGAGGTAGCGGTGCAGCACGGCCCATGCTGTGCTGTGCTGTGCTGCATCAGTGCTTCAGGCAGTTGGGCGGGGATTGCCATCGTAGATAAATCTCTTCACCCAGTAGACAAGTCTCTTCACCCATCGTCATGCATCTCTGTAAAGCTTGCTGGTAGACCGCTGGACAGACATTCATAGACCTTGTCAAAATCTGGCGTCAGCGTGCCGAACAGGCCAGCAGGCATGACGCAGAAGATCTTGCGCACGGATGGGCATAGACACATGAGCCTTGTTGATCTGCCTGACAACCTAATCACGAACGTTCTCCGGTGCCTATCTACGCGTGAGAAGTGCCAGGCAGAGCTGGTGTGCAGAACCTTCAGGGAGATCCTCAGCCACCCCACTCCGGGGGAGTTCGTGTGGGACATCCTCAGTCTGGATGACCCGCCTTTTCAGGAGGCTCCACTGCCTGGATTGAGCAGGCAAGCTCCTTTCGGATGTAGTTCCAGTCCAGTTGTTTAGAGCGTCAAGGTCGTGAATCTACACCTACCCACATTTTACACATGCTCTAGGACAGGCACAAACCTGCGGATCGAGTGAATAGCATGTCAGAAACCAGAGAGTCAAACACTTTAGCTTGTTGGATGTCCCTTTCCTTAGGAAAATTGACATTCCTGACCAGAGCGTGACACAAAGTGCATGCGTATGCCTTGCACATTGAATATGGAGCATTGCAACGCTTTACTCTGGAAGTGCATAATGTGTATCACCCCCAGGACTGATTTCACTCAAATATGTCAAGCTGGGGCAAGCTTCTGCCCAAGGCGCTTCCAAAACACTGCTCTTGCTGTGTGCAGGTGGCTGCTCAGGCGTATACAGGGTGTCCTGGTACTGAAGCACTGTGGACATCTCGAAAAGTTCAGAACACTCTCTGCTCAGGAAGCAAGGAGAGAAGTTTGCATTGCCCTCGTCATCATCCCACTGCTTTCGGGAATCCTTTCCACTGAGGCCAGTGTGCACCTGGACCTGACCTGGGGTATGTCCGCCCTTCAACCCTTGCTGCAATCCTTCTTCTTTGATTGATCAGCTATCTCTCACAGTCTGCAGCCTGTGCACCTGGATAAGGACTATGTGACATGTTTCTGGCTTTAATGTGCTGTGCCTGGCTGTCATAATGAAAACCCCATCATGTGTCTGCACAGACAGGCGCCCAGAGTTTTTTGAAGAGTTGGGGTCCTACATGGAGGGGCAACATTGGGTCAGTCTCGCAGCGGGACTGACACGCCTCAGTTTGAGAAGTGGGCAAGAGTGGATGACAGAGGAGAGATGCGAAGTGCTGTGTCAGCTGACCAGGCTGCAGCACCTGGAGCTCCAAGGGGGACGGACCAGCGTTGATCCTGAACAAGACACAGCAGTCTTCTACCTGGACTTACCTGTGCTTGAGCGGCTTGAGATTTCGGGCTTTGGCCTGAGCTCCATCAGACTCAACTGCCCAGAGCTTGGAGAGCTTGTATTATACAGCGTGGCTGTGCAAAGCTTCACTGGGATGCCTACCCGTGTACAGAAAGCGCGCCTGTCACTTCTGGAGCAGTCTCTGCCACTTGAGGAGATTCTTCCTGGGCACAGCTGTGAGTTACTGGAGTCCATGTTCCTATGTGAGGACTACAAAACCACAGAAAGTTCAGCAATCCAGGCACTGTGTCACAATGGCAGGCTCAGGGGCCTCACAATCATTTCTGAGAATTACACAGTGGAGGCGTTCTCACACAATGCCTCATGGCAGGCTCTACCTCAGACCCTCCAACATCTGTCACTGTCCCTGCACTTGGACAAAGGAATCCCAGTGATCTTTGAGCAGCTTGACAGCCTTGTGACGCTGTCTTTGAGGCACAGCTGCGTGGAAAGCGCCTACATGCACCTTGACCGGCCGCTGGATCCATTTCTGGACATGCCCAGGCTGGCGGTGCTGAAGCTGGAGAGTGATTGGGACATCTATGATGTGGAGGACACGGTAGCATGCACATGGACTCCAGCTGGGCTGAAATACCTTGGAATGGCAGAGAAGCGCATTATGCAGATGCAACAGACATCACCGGGGAGGTCTTTCACCCTGAGATACTAGGGCTGCACCTTCTGCCTGGAGCTTGGATTCGCCATGGGGCAGACGTGGTTGAAGAAGGGCTTTGGTGATTCTCCACAATGTGCTGATGGGGTCTGGCCCATGTCCTCTAGGCCTTGGCCACATGCAGGAGGCTGACCAGGCTTCAGGAAACGCATGCGTCTACGCAAGAGGAATCAAAAACAGTTCTGGACCGGAGCAGCATGTAGGAACGGGTGAGCTGTTGGGATATGCAGAAGGCCTGTCGAGGCAAGTGGACGAGATATTCAGTAACTTCTTTTGAGGCAACTGGACAGGAGCATCTATTCACTTTCTGGCGCTTGTCCCGCCAAATTTACTGGGGTGCTCAGACGAAGGATTTCACCGCTACGACACAGCTCAGATAGCAGCATCTGATTATACATTGTAGTGACAGCGTGCAAGAAAAGCAAATCCGTGCCAGATGATGTGATGCGCAAGATCGTACGCACAGATGAGCGAAGATGCACAAGTCTACACGATCTGCCGAACATTTTGATCACCAGTGTTCTCCGATGTCTATCTACGCGTGAGAAATGCCAGGCACAGGTGGTGTGCAGAACGTTCAGAGACGTGCTCAGCAATCCTGCCCCGAGGAAATTTGTGTGGGATGTGATTGATCTACGTGACTCGGTCTTCCTGAAGGTCCCCCATTGATGTACTGAACAGGCACGCTGCCTGTTCTTTCCATAAGTTTATTCCTTGAGGGCATGGAATGCACAATATCACCTTGTACAGCATGATCTAGATGCACACTGTCTCTTTACAAAATTTCCTCGACTCACTGACATTGACCTTGTTGTGTGACTGCCCTTGCCGCATGCAGGTGGCTGCTCAGGCGCATACAGGGTGTCTTGGTTCTTGACCACTGTTTACAGAGCGCGGCATACTTGATGAGATGATCGAGGAAGCAAGGAGGGACCAGCAGATTGCCCTCTTCACCATCCCGTTGCTCTCAGCACTCCTTTCACCTGTGGCCAGCTTGCACCTGGACTTGAGCTGGGGTATGCTGCCCACCACAGCGCTTGATGTCACATACAAACCTGCCATGCTGTATGATCAGCAAGAATGCTACCATGGCCTGTGCAGCTAGACAAACAATCATGAAAACTTCCAATGCCAGTCAGGGCATGCACGGACGTTGGCCAATATATCAAAGCATGGGTTGACCCGTTCTGGCACATTGCTGGTGGAGAACGTGCAATTGCTGACTGCTGTCTGACATGTGATCATGCCTATATATATCGTGCCTTGTCAACCCCCTGTCTTGACGTAGATTTGTGCTTGCGCAGTCCGGACAAATGCTCTCTTCCCGACTGAACGGCTGGACTTTGAGTCTCAGTACTGGGCCAGCCTATCAGCAGTGTTGACTCGCCTTGCCTTAGGCGTGGAGTGGGGAAAGATGACTGAGGACATGTCTGCAACACTGTCTCAGCTGACCAGGCTGGAGCGCCTTTATATCCAATGGGGAACATGCAGTGTCTATCCTGAGCAAGTACAGGCAATGGTCAACTTGGATCTGCCTTTGCTTGAACGGCTTGAGCTTTACTGCTTTGCCCAGACCTCTGTCAGGCTGAATTGCCCAAATCTCACCGACGTAGCCCTGGACAGCGTAACCCTGCAGAGCTTCTCTGGAATGCCCAGCGCAATCCAGAAGCTGCGCAATAATCTCCCAGAGGGGTCAGTTCCGCTGGGGGAGCTTTTACCTTTGCATAGTGCCAAGGCATTGGAGGACTTAGGCATCACTGGGGACTACAGGGAGGAGGACCCAGAAACTGTCAAGCAGCTGTGTTTCAACGGCAAGCTGAGGAGGTTGCAATACAGTACCTTTGTTGACCCTCCCAACCCATTTTGCATGGCCTCATGGCAGGCTGTGCCTCAGACCATCCAGCATTTAGATCTGTACGTGCCACAAGAGGAAGGAATTCCTCGGATTCTGGAGCAGATCACAAGTCTCAAAACACTGCATCTACGGTACAATAGTATCAGCTATGTGCATCTCGACCGGTCTTTGGATCCATTCTTGGACATGCCTGGGCTGGAGGAGTTGAGGCTGTGGTCTGACTCTTGGCAGGGAGATGAGGTAAAGGGCACAGGCATGTGCTTGTGGACCCCAGGTGCTCTGAAGGTCTTAGCATTTGCATAGGAAGCGCATCATGCAGATGCAGACAGTACACCCTATGAGGTCCATCACCTTCAGCTACTCTGGGCCACTTGACTGGGGTCCACCTCTAGGAAGGTCATGGCCCTCCTTCGTTACCTCGGCCTAGGAGCAGACTGAACAGCATCAGCATGTCCAACTTCTGCCGGGCTGCTCCTACTCCGACAGGCTCAGATCAACAGGAACATGACTTGATTGCCATCAAGGCTTGGGCGCCTATGCGATCAGCATTGGATAATCAATATTGAGCACAACTGGTCACTCATGATTTCAGGATCATGAGGAGGAGAGTATGCAACTCGCCAACCTCTGTGACAACAATGCGAGCCTTCACCCATGAAGGATGAGATGTGTCTGAAGTAGGCGACCTTTGAGTGTCAATTACATGCCTTTGCAGCAGACAAAACAACACCACATCATGACGACCTGATGTCTACGGAGGTCCTGTTATGCATGACGTTAAACAAGACATCTAATTTTATGAAGTGATGGCAACTGCAGTGTGTAATATGTAGCATCACACGGACAAACTTATCCATGGGTGCTTAATATGCAGGTCTCCCAGTCCCAGTCCAACTGCTGTTGCTTGGCATCACTTATAGCCACTTCAAGACTATCTGCCTAAGCCGCCTGCTAGGCTTTTGTGGGAAGCTACAGAAGCAGCGTTATCGTGGTGAGCGGTAGCCAGTATGGTACATCTTGTTGTCATGTTCCTGTTGCACTGACTCTGACGGAGAGTCACACACCCGGAAAGAGGCTCCTTTTTGTGGATTGATCTCAGATCTGCCACCAGGGTTTCTGGACACCTTGCGGCCGCCCTGAGAACAGCGGCGTCAAGATGCTGCCATCTGGCTCCTTGTCAAAGGTGCCAATCAGCTGATACTCCTCCTCACGCTTGGTGATGTCTACCCTCTTGAAGACCTGCAGCACGCAGCCAGGCATCACTGACACCATCATTGGCATTGCTCATGTACAAAGCTATAAAATGTGGCAAAGCTCCCGCATAAGGCCATCAACGGTGTCTGAAAGCAGAAGGCTCACAGTCTCACACAATCAGACCACTCCCAATCACATGCATGCAGTATCCCTGTTCACTTCCTTGCAATATCATAATATCAAGGAGGCTCAGGCGCCCTGAAAGAACAAAAGGGCAAGCCTCACCTCCCAGGGCCCCCCATAGACATGTCTGAGAGCGCCTCTGATGGGGTACATCATGGCTGAGGATGCGTACAGCAGCCGGAAGTGGTATGCAGGCTTGAAGGAGTCTGCAAAGGCCATACGGTCCTTTCTCCCTCTGCAAGCAGCAAGGGCAAGATAGTTTACTTTGCAAGGACTGCACATAGAATGTACCGCAATGACGCTTGAGACAAACACATTGAGCAGGCTTGTGTGAGCCCTGCCTGGGGAATGCTATCACAGAAATTTCTGACAAGCGGTACTTTCAGAGCTTTGTTGATGTCAGGCAATCAACATAGCATCGTTGATGCAGGCGTCTCACCTCACGCTCATGACATTGTCTGGAGAGGCTACATCCCGCAGGAGAGGGTTGAGCAAGATCAGCGTTTTGCCTTGCTGTGTAGCAGCCTCCGCCTGCGTTCAACATACTTTGGCTCGTCAGACCAGCTTCCTCTCCCCAGGATGTTGTTGCACAATCATAAATATGTCTGTGTCGTGCAAGCAATCTCAGCTTCAGACGGGTTGCTTCTGCGCATTGTCCATGCTGCCAATAACACCGGGATATTGTGGGGTCTCCAGTGACCCTTTCAATGCGCACACGATTAGGGTAAGTCTGAGAGAACGACCTTCTGATCTCACAAGGCTGGACAATACCGTTTTGAAGGACTTCTGAGAGGCAGCTCACCATCTTTATGAGATTGTTGATGATGGGCGAGCCCACAACATTCTGGGTTGCAACCAGGATGTAGAAATCGCTGTCGTCCAGCTGGTCGGGGTTCACGTGCCCGAAGCTCACAAAGTCCAGAGCTTCGCCCCAGTCCATGTTGTCCATTATCCTCCTCACCCCTGACAGGCTCAATGGCAAGCCCTACGCCAGAAAGGCATGCTCTCGGGTCTCAATACAGTCAAGGTCTGAATGTCTGTTGGCACATCAGGTAAGTCATGACATGATTCTGCTGTTTGGCTATGACCCAGAGCTTGCACTGTAATGTGCCTCAGCAAGGACCTTTTGACAGGGTGCATCAATGCGAGCTCAGCTGGAGCTCAAATAGCAGGCAGACGTGAGTGTTGAGGATCACACCTGAAAGACGCCCTGTCCTAAAGCTTGCTGCACACAGACTTTCACGCGAGCTCCATCTGCCACAAGATCAGTGGCCATGTCTCTGACAAGCTCCAAGATGGTCCTGCATTATCAACACATGCGGTGAGAGGCATACTCTCTCAGTCAGCGCCTTCTGCCTCTTTGGCAATTGTCAGATCTGTTTGATATGGCAGAACAGCACAGTGCTCACCCTATCCGGTAGACATCCATTTCTGGGTTTGTCTCTGGGATTGTAATCCTGCAGCACACTTTCGGTCAAGAGAATGGTCCCGGGCCACAGCTAGAGTGCGCGCTGCAGAGTGAGCGTGAGACATGATAGGCTATCTAGCACTGCAAGGGCCATTCAGAGTGTATCGCAAATTCCTGCCAAGATGTCCTTGGCCCTTCAAAGACACCAGTATGCATGCTCTGTGCCTGCATGGGCACGAGAGGGCAATAGAGCCTCACTTGACGCTCATGAGGCGCTCTTTGCCTTGCACAGCCTTCTTGACAGCGGCGCATGCATCATCATAGAAGAATTTTCGGTGGCCTCGTAGCATGGGGGTGTTGTTGAGCCGCTGGGGTATCTGCACCACTTCAGCCTGCACAGAAAAGCTGTTCTCTGTGCCAGGCAACAACCCATGTCTGCTGCATGGAAATGTACAGGAAAATCGTGCTACTGACGTACCTGCATCTCTGGTGATGCTTGCGCTCTTACAGATGGATATCTGCGAGGTCTCATCGAGCACTGCGGGCACCCTGGGATAGAAGGGGGCCGCAGCCTCGTCGAAGATGATGCATGACATGCCGGTGTGAAAGGCTCGGCTGTTTTCATGCCTTTAGCTACCATTGCTGGGGACATGGGCTACGCAGTTACACCTAAACTTCCGGTATGTATGCTCTTGCGATCAACAAGATGCGATATGTCCTTCCAGAAACAATCGCCACATTGCGGATAAGCCAGATGTGAACAGGCAGCTAAGACTGCTAGACAGCACGTTGCACTATGTTAGAGGCACCAAGTGGCCTCAGAGACTCGACGCTGCGCAGGATAGCAGAAAAGAAAGGCCATAAACGCCGTATGAAGCAAGCACTGCCCTGGAGATGAATGCCGCTCACGTAACCTTGGCTGCAATCGACGTGGCTGCCACTTCTGCCGTAAGAGCAGCTGAGAGAAAGGCAGTATATTTGTCACCAAAGCTCTCCCTGGAGCCTCAAGGGATGCCCCGCTGCTGCACAGCTGTGCTGAGAAGACCGCTTGTACTGTGCACGGGGCCGGGCTCCTCGACAAGAGCGTGCAGGGGCGAGGCAGCAGGTGCAGGCGATCAACACGGGTGCCCGGGCAATGAGCGAGGCACAGGAGTGGAGCTCAGCTGGAGAACCACGAAAGGAGAACAACGGACATATGGCCAACGGTGGCAGCCATGACGGCCGGCGAGAGAGACCTCCCGGGGCGCCAAGACGCGCTCCAAAGCAGGACAGACCCGCTCCTAGGCCACAAAGAAGCGTACGTCTCTTCTACCGCTATAAGATATCCCTGTCTTCATCTAGAGCTCAGCTCTGGCCAAGTTTGCACCAAGAAGTACATTACACGACGGGCTGCCCTGCCGAGATGCCTGGCATGTTGATGACGATGTCGCATTTTACGGGTGGGTAGGCATCAGTTACATCATGTAATATCTCAGTCTCCAACGGGATATCATTTAGAGCTAACCTGGCGTGGTAGCTTACAAAATAGTACCGGCTTTTAGGCAATCAGCTGTTTGCACGTCCACGGTGTCTCTGAATCAGGGCTGTTCGCTGGGGTCGAACCCTCGTAGGGGAGTTCACGCACGACCAAGCTGTAGATCATGTTATCAGCGGGTGGCTGGCGTGGAGTGTGGCCTTGCAACTTCCCTGACCAGCGCTGTAGGCGTCCCTTTTCTGCCTAGGCATTTGGAGAGTGTTTATGGTCCTGAGCGACTTTGGTACGCCAATTAGACATTCTATCAGCACCTGTACAACCCGCACATCCCAGAAGAGTCGGCAAAGAAAGGCAGACGGAAAAGTCGTAAAGGTGATTTCAGCAGCTTTTCTGCCTTTATGAGGTCACAGGGGTCACCAGCGACCCAGATATTGTTTGTTGAGGCGCCTGTATATTTAAGTGTCCTTCTGCACTTTCCTAGGAACTGCCTCGCAATCTCCAGGCTTGACTGTGGCTACCTACGGTTGCAGAACTGACCTTGGCCTTCTCTGCTTCAGAGCACTTTGGCTAACAGAGGAGTCCCTGCTCTTCGTCTGACCCACTTCCTTTTCTCGGGAGGAGCAAGTTGCACTGTAGCAGCCCGGCTGTTTTGGTGTGCCCCATGAGGAGCACAGATGCAGCGCTGCATCTGCTGCTGTGTTCCTATCCACGAAATCTGCCCATGCGTTTGCTGTGACTATGACTAGAAATATGTGCCCTTACAAGATCGAGCAATTGTATTGGGCATAATGGGCTGGGTGGATGTGCAGGGCGGGCCAGCGCAGGACATGGACCAGTTGAAGGAAGCAGTGAGCAGCGCAGCGCCAGGCACTGGAGAGGTGCAGAGGGTGATACGGGAGTCCACCTTCCAGCCCCGAGCAGCAGCCTTCACGTCCTTGATACAGCAGTGCGCCCGAGTGCGCGCCTGGCAGAAAGCTGTAGATGTGTTCCAGGCGCTGCAGGAAACACCAGGGCTTAAGGTATGGCGCTTCTTTCCTGTGCAGCTGTTTGAGACCTTAAAGACCAACAACATTGACATGCTAGTCACTCCACTCTAAGCCACCCTTGAACAGTCCATGCATGTTCCCCGTGCATGCCTGGATTAGACTGCTGAATCGATGGTGCGGCTCTGGGAGTGCTCAAAAGTTTCCAAGCAAGCATGGCTTTGTGCATGCTTGGGGCTTTTGGAGCCCCCAGGCACATAACATCAGCAGTCTGTACACGACAGTGCCTTGATTGTCTGCCTGGCATATGAAGTTTACGCAATGTGCTGACCCTCCTCCTTTCTGGTGCAGCCCAACTTCATAAATTACTCTGCGCTGATCTCCGCCTGCAGCGCGGCAGGGCGCTGGCAGGAGGCCGAGCGCACGTTTCTGGAGATGCTGGCGGCCTCCGAGAGCGACGAGGAGTGCAGCCCCAACACCATCACCTTCAGCAGCCTCATCACCGCCTGCGAGCGCGGCGGCCGCGTCGACCGGGCGCTGCACTGGTACCACCAGATGGAGGATCGGGGCGTTGAGGCCGACCACATCATCTACAGGTATGCTCAGCCTGTGTGAAAGGCGTGCTGTCTCCCAGCATCATGTGCCGGGAGCATGTTGCCCTGTCTGCATATGGTTTGATTGCGCACAGCCATGATGTGCGTCGGGGTTTGAAAGCACAGCCAGCCCTTGTTATTGAGGAAGAGAAGTTTGAGGATTTCAGGAGGGGTCCTGGACGTGTCTCATCATGTAGTATTGGCTGAGACAATCATGTGGAATTCTGTGGGTTGACAAGCAGGCAGCGAGATGTGGTCTGCTGCGTGCAGCTCATTGATATCCTCGTGCGAGAGGAATGGCAAATTGGACCAGGCGGTTGAGATTGCAGACAGCATGCATATCGCGGGATTGTACCACTCTCCTGACCTGTACGTGAAGCTCATAGAAGCTCTTGGCAGGCAGCAGCAGTGGGAGAAGGCACTAGAGCTCTTCTTGTCCATGCAGGTTGGTTTCCCTAATATGAACTTTTTTGTCTAGACAACAGCATCTGGGGCACTCAAGATGCGCTCAAGCCTTTTGCTATTCAGCTGAAGCATGGCTGAGCCCTTCCTTGACTGCTTGTGTAAGGGCCTGGAGACAGAGGCGCATGAGGTACACCTGATCTGATGGGCTGTCATGTCATGCAGCTGGCCGGCGCCGAAGCAGGGAAGCCCGCATGCATGGCACTCCTGTCAGCATTTGAGGCAGGGCGACAACCCCGCCTGGCAATGCAGGTGTGCAGTCCCTCATACCTATACAGGGTCCTCTGACATTCTTGCTGCACTACTCTGTCTGGTCCTGGTGCCTGTATGGACTGTCCTCCTTTCCTGGTTGCATTTTTCATCAGGCACCTTGGTGCTGATATTGAATTTTTCTTTCAAAATAAGACCAAGTCGGCAGCGCAGCCTGTGAGGTCACACTGATGGACGTGTATGCTCACTGCTGTCTTTGCAAGCCTTGCTATGCTATGCAGCTCTTGGACGCTTTAGCTGAGGATTCCAGTCCAACGCAGCTAGACGGTGACATCATGGTAGCAGCGCTGCGGGTGTGCGCCAAAACAGGTGCATGGCAAAGCGCGCTCAGAGTGTGGGAGCGTCTCCAAAGTCCGACACAGCAGCCGCAGCAGCAGCAGCAGCAGAGTGCTCAGCTGAAGAATGCTGCTGCGCAGCTTGTGATCCAGGCTTGCAAGGCTGGCAAGAATCCCAGCAAGGCGGCTGAGCTGGCAGCAGAATTTAGGCGGCCAGCGCATCGCGCTGATGTAAGCTCTGCAGCTTCCAGCTAGGTGAAGGTCTTACAGAGAGCAGCGTGCTCCGCATGCTGGAAGTGGCTAGGCATGCTTGCATAATCCTTGCAGCCAGTAGGTCAGACAGTGGCATTTTATGGATGTGGCTGGGCTCCAATCGAGGCATTGGGGCTGCCACACAGAGCTTCTGGGGTAGGCGACCAGATTCAAATAACACACCAACTCACCAGAAGCGCAGAAAATTCGCCCTCTTGCGACAGCTAGATAGAAATGGAGGCCGGAGATGCAGAAACTCATCGAGAGGGACCAGGATGGGCCATCCGGTGAATAAAGTCATGATGCAGGAAGTTTTGCAGGGTGCCTGTTCCTCTTCCTGGGGCTGTGTGCACACGCTGGCTGCATGTCTTATTGGGCAAACACCCTGGAGAAGGATCTGAGCTTTGAATACCTGCATGGTTGCAGCAGAAGCATTGCAGGTGTTGACACACAGCAATGCAATTTGAACATGTATCCTTGAGGCCTTCATAGAGTAATTCGAGAGCGGAATCAAGCGGGGCTGAAGCCAGGCCATGCAGTGGCAATAGCTTTGGGATGTGCGCATTTCATTGCGGCTGGAGAGCTGCTATGAGTGTGTTGGGCAGTTGAATTATTTTGTCAGATCTGCTGCTGCACTGTTCGCCTCTTGCAAGAGTGCATGTGCATGCATCAGTGGTGTGATCTCCGTTTGCATGCTTTGTGATGCAGCCAATAAACCTACTGGTGTTTGTGTATCCTCTATCCTGGACGAAATCAGTCTAGACAATATCTTTTTCTAGGTCTCATGTGGCTCCGCTCTGCTGGTTGGCCTTTGGAGACATGATCAGGATTGTCTAGAAAAGATCTTTGTTAGCGGAGTTGTGAGGTGTCTGGCCTGGGGCGCCATGAGCTTGAGCTGGTGGCGACACAGATTTTGGCTCTGCGCTGTGGACTGCGGACAGACACCTTTGAAAACCTTGTATGTGTCAAAGTCTAAAGGCAGTTGAATTTCAACTGTTTAAGCAGAATTCATACTACAGATAGCAAGCGTTGGAATGCGTGTGATGGGACATATGGGGGTCTTCAGAACAATGCACCAGAACTTACCAATGAGTGTGCAATCAAAGCTGCATATGTAGCTGCCACAATTTGGAGCTCTGGAATCCTGTGATACACGAGAGCAGCTGCCAGACTCTTGCTGTAATGACAGGTCCCCGCATGAAACTAAAACTCCACTCTGCAGCTTCTGGCATCAACCCTGTATGACACTGTTGACAATAATGCCACCCACTTCACGGGCGCCTTGCGTGTTGTCCATGCACAGCAGCCCTCTTTGTATTTTGCATCAAATCTCCGACCCAAACTCCTGAGCAGGACAGTCTGCTCAACTATGCACCCCTGTGATTGTTGGGTAGTGCTCTGCAGATTCTGTGCACATTGTCTGATGGACGCCACGTAGACAGAGGGCTGCATCGTAGACATCTGTCACTTCTTGCTGAAGTCTGGCAGCACCCTGGCTGCTGTGAGACCGGCAGCCACAAGCGCCAGGATCAGACTCAGACTGTATCGCAAGACCTCATTTTTGCTCTGCTCCACTGCTGCTTTCAAGGCATTAGTCTCCCTGCAGCCAGGTCTATGACTTCAGGAAACCGACAGTGCCTCCTTTCACTGTGGGCACCAAGAGCATGGTCTGCCCAGTGAGGTGCCAGACCTCACTCCAAGTCTTACAAGTCCTCTTTGTCTGTTTGAGAAAACAACTGAGGCCATTGAGGCCGATGATCATGATGGGCATTAAGGCTAAGCCTTCAGAGGTGGCAAAACAGCAGGGATGTGCGCTGACCTGTCCATCTTGATCTCCATCTCATTGGACTTATCCCGAAGCGCCTGCAGCTCATCTCGCATCCGCCCCTTCTCAAGATTCAGGTCTAAGCGCTGACTGGACGACAGCTTGTCCACCTCATACCTGCAGTGTAACCGCCCTGACCTGTCATCTACATGCACGTTGCTGCCAATGCCTTGCACCGTCAGATGCGCGTTCACTAACTGAGCTGCTGCATGTTACACAGCACATCTCGATCTGAAGCCCTAACCAAGGGTCAACACATCTTGATGCCCGCCTTCAAGCATGAGCCAGTGCATATTTATAGCGCTTCAACATGCGGCTAGATGCTTACTTGATCTCTGCACGCATCTTCTCTAGGCTGTTGGTGAGCCGCTCAGTGTCTCTGGAAAGGGAAGCCAAGTGCAGCTCCTGGCTTTTAGCAACCTCGCCCTTGAAGCCTGCTATCCTGCTTTCCTGCTCTAGGATGGCCTGCATTGAGAGAACAGCATGATGGCACATAGCATAAGAGATTTGTGTCACGTCTACTAGGACTTGCTGCATGGTGCTGCTTGAGCAGGCTGCAGGTGTCAAGGGCTACAGGCATACCTTCTCTAGAGCTGCCTTGGAGACGAATTGCTCGGTGATCTTCACTTTGTTCATACATATGGTCTCCGTCAAAAGTTCCGTCACCTGCTCTGCTTGTGCTCTGGTGAGCCCTACTTTTTCAAAGCGCCTCATCTGCGTCAAGTCTCAGCACGTCACAAAGAAGACCCTGCTTGGGATGCCTGAAATACGCAGGATGGCAAGAGCGTCGATGGCTTCAGTAGCATCCTTTCACTTAAGGAGAAATACTTACCAGGTTCAGAGTATCCAAGAGGAGCGACTTTGTGACCGCTGTCACACTTTCTGTATTTGAGGTGGTGGTCAGCGATGATGCCTCCCTCCTGACCACCTGCTGTGATGCGCATTGGACGATGCTGCTACAGCTCGATGCCGCATCCAGCAGAGCAGCCTGACCAGACACAGGCCCTAGCCTTCCTACCTGTGCTGCACTAAAAGTTTGAGCCAGTCTTCCTACCCGGCCCAGCATGATGGCAGTATATCGAAGTGAATCTCAGGTATTCAGTAAAACTTTCAGATGCCTTGATACACCTTCAAAATGCACATCAGGTCAAGTAAAGTTGGAAGAGGGTACCGGCTGGTCATGATCAGTCACATGCCGTGACTGATGGCTGTTCTGGGACAACATGTCTTCCGGCTCACCGAACTGAACACCTTCCATACAAGATAGCTTCCACATTGAATCAAATTGGTGTTGTACCGCACAATATTGCAGGCATACAAGGATAGCATTGTACAGGTCATGACGTGGACAGAATAGTGGTGGTGCAGCGGTGGGTGCGGAACGCATACAGAGGGGGTGCACGAGTGTCTAATCCCTTTATATATTATTTGGTAATCCCGGATCTTATCAGAACGGTGTATAGAAGGCTGTAGGTGTTGGCCTTGCCTAGGCTTTTGGCTATCTCGAGGCCCCTCCTAGAGATACTAGGTACGTCAGTCGCCGTCCTATGGGCGACGTTGTGCTCCCTCGGGAAGATTGGGCATGCCCGCGCTGCACCCTCATTAACTCTCCCAGTAACGTCTGCTGCACTGCCTGTGGGACCACATTTCCCACTCCTGACAGGTCCTCTGCCCAGGCTGAGCGACAGATGCGCAGCAGCTCTCGCCAGGAAAGCTCAGGTACCTTCTCAAGAGACACGGAGCCCTTTATGACTCTGATGACTCCTGCAGCTTGGCATGAATCAGGTGTGTCGGGCCTCTGCAGGGGCGTGGTCAAGAGCTATGGGATTTCTTGGGGCTGTGGCAGGCTCTGCAGCAGGTGCTCTGCTCAGCAGCACCCGAGGTGGTACTCGCCCTAGGGAGCATGCCATATGGATGGCACTCGGAGCAGCCATGGGCATCGAAGGTGACTTGCTGCCTCGTCCCTCTCTCTTCCTGCATCATTTGCGCATGAAATGCAGAGCCCATTGCAGCATGTGACGAGCAGTACTGCTACCTTATTCTCATGGCCCGTACTTGATCCTGATGGGTCTGCGACTGCTGTCAGCTATACAGCACAGTGAGTCTGCATGTGATGCTGCACTGTTGCAGCTGATGTGGCACACGGCGGTCAAGGTGTCTGCTCAGGACCATGGCTTTCATTCACAATGACTGTGCATGTGGCTGCGCAGTTGTGCAGCTGGTCCGTCACATAGCAGGCGCCAGAGGAGGTCACAGCCGCAGTGGCCCAGCGCAGCGGCGACAGCGCAGGCGACGAGACCCCGCTAGCTTCCAGGATTACCTGGTATGCCCTCAGTCAGCGCTTTGCCTCATTCTGCTACGCACACATTCTTCTACGCACACACAGCAGGATGCAGCAGCGGCCTGAGTGCCTTCAGCTACCGGCGGCCTCACAGCATTGTAACACCCGGCATCCAATGCCATTCGTGTAAATCATGCACCAGTGTAGCAGGCATGACCTTTCCTGCACTTTCTCTTGTCCGTAAGGACTGTGGACTCAACAACCCTGGTCAGGGCAGGCACCGTCACAGAGACCGTCCTTCATTGCTTGCTTGAGCAGCACAGTCATACATCGGAGTGCATCTGTGCAGAGGGGCGAGCACGAGGAGGTGCCATGGGTGCAGAGGGACTCGTCTGCAGCGTATCAGCTGCTAGTGGCAGCGCGGCAGGGCCACGCGCCTCAGCGCCCTGTCGAGCGCCTGGCGCTGCTGCAGCTCCTCATCCAGCTGCACCGGCAGTCTCACGAGCGTACCGGTGAAACCCGCCTGCTAGGCTTTTACAAATCCACTGCGCTGCTGTGTATCATCTGTGAAACAAACCTAGAGCTGTGCGCTGGAAGAGACATAATGCAGCAGCAGCAGCAGCAGCCGTATCAGTGCACCTTTAAAGGCTGAGAGGGCGCCTATTGTTCCTGCATGACTTGTTGCAACGTCCCTTGCTGCTTATTGGCTGTAGCCGTGTTCCCACACATTTGCACCCCACGTTCCATAACGTGTGAAGATCCCCTACATGAAAATCATCTGTGCCTGAGCAGGCGATCCGGTTAATGCACTCGGGGCGGCCATGGCGCAGCAGCAGTTCCACACAGTCCTCGACAGCATGTCTTACGAGGAGGTGTATGAGTACTTTGGAGGTAGCTCCCCAAGTATGCTCAACCTGAGCTGATACGGATCTGACACTTAGGATGCAGCAGCTCACAAATTTGGGATGTCAGGCTTAGCAGCATGGCTTGACAGCTGCACATCATTGCATGCTAATCCGCAGCTGCTCAAGAAATCACGAAGTTGTGCAGGTCCAAGACCTGAAGAGGGAGTGCCTGATGAGGCAATGAGTCGGCTGCCATCAGCAACAGTGCGCGTCCTGGAGGGTTTGCCCAGCATTGATGGCAAGAAGGTGCCCAACCATGCCCACAGTATGCAGTACAGAGAGAATCTATTGTTTTTTTCTACACTAGCATCACGCATCTAGGAGGTAGGATTGCACTAGCCTGCAAGACAGTGTGCAGCTGGGAGTCAATGGCCAGATAGCTGCAATGACGCTAAGGTTCTCACGAGGCGCACTGCTGCAGGTGACCAGCTGCTCCATCTGCCTGGAGGACTTTGGCAAGGGGCAGCGCGTGAGGGAGCTGCCCAAGTGCGGCCACGTCTACCATGCACATTGCGTGGACCGGTGGCTACGCATGCACAACGCCTGCCCTCTGTGCCGCGTCCCTGCCCTCTGACACCCTGTACAGGATCCTGCTGGAGTTTGGAGCTCTGACCTGCTTCAATGCAGTCAGATTCAGCCCTCTGACTACAGCAGGAGGTCTGCACAGCATGCGATATGCCCCCCTTTTTATGCCGAATGGGTGGAGTGATCTACTGCCGGTACACCTAGTGCAGTGCTGCCCACTTAGGGCAAATCACTCTGTACACCTGGTCAGTGACATATAACATATCGCCTGTGCGCTCTCATAGCTGTCATGTGTACAGTACTTTACGTACTGCAATTTGTGAGAACATGAGTGATGTGTGTTCAGCACAAGGTGCCTTCTATGTGCGAAAGGGCAGTACTTCCCGGATCAGTGTCTCATGAATTGAATTGCGTTGCATTGGGTTGGTGTTTGACAAAATTGAAGGCTGTTGAGGGTGCTCCCTGTTGTCGAATATTGTATGTTGTAAAGTCTCAGTGAAAGCATACCCCAGCCTATCATACTTTGTGCACACGTGTGAGAAATATTCCTGCCCAGAACCTTCTCCATGCGCACAATGCCAAAGCTGCAAATTGTCCTCCTCCAGAGCACCCTGTTCTAGATCTAAGGGGATACAATATCCTGCTACATCCCGCTGACAACAGATGCGTACACCTCAAATCAAGCTATCATCATTTGTCATCCCAGGCGCTGTCCTCGGCACAAGCTGAATCAGACGTAGAAGTCTGATTGTCTGGAGGATGCTCCAACCTCCTTCAACTTCTTCAGGATGGATGCATAGTACTCCTGCATGCATAAGCTCACAATGAAACTCATGCTAGGGCTGCACATGACGCCTTGCAAAATGCGGGTACTGTCACTGGCCCATAACCATTTAGAATATGTGTCAGCATCTGCATAGGAGCTTGCAAGAGGTGCAAACGCCAGGCAATGTAGGAATGCAGCAGTAGACGATGTACTGCACGCTCATAGTGTTCAGCAAGAACCTGATGCATGCACTGCTACCTTGCTGCTACAAGAAGCTCTCACCTGCAGATACTGCTCAAGGGTGGTAGTGTCCTCAGGGTTCAAGTCCAGAAGCTTGTAGGTGTCCTCCATGGGCGCTGCAAAGGTCTCATTGGACGCCAGGATGTCTGCAAATGCCTGCACAGCACACGCAGCATTCTCTCAATCTCACAACATGCTTGTGAAGTGCAAAGGGCGGCAATTGTCTCACCTGGTCAAAGAATCCACAGCACGTTCCTGTGTGATGCTTCCCAGCTAGCAGATCTCAGCGAGAACATGGCTTGCAGCAACACATACAATGAGGGGCAGTGGTCCATACCAAGCGGTCGGCAGCGTCCCGAGCCCACTGGAAGCTCTTGAGGATGCTCCTTGTGGCCTTGAGCAGCCACACTGGCACCTGTAATGTTGCAGCACAGATGGGAGGTGCTTTTTGTGGTATTCCCTTCTTCAAAAGAGGAGCAGAAGCTGCTGCCTTTGTCTGGATATCACTTCTGCCACTGAAATGGGACCAGCCTCAAAACGCCCTTCCAGATCTACAAGGCTTTATCACTCAGGCATATACATACTTAACATGTTCGAGCGGATGCCTACCTGTGTGACCTGGGCCCGCTCGTCGGCCAGCTTCTCGCACAGCTCAATGACTTCTGGGACGGTCCAGGCCTTGGGCCCAGACAGCGTCAGCGTCTTCTTCACAGTCGCATCGCTCCTCAGCGCTGCCAGCGTCATCTTTGCCACATCCTGCAAGCCAATTTCCTGCCTAAAGCTCAAGATCAGTGACGCTAACATGTTGTGCATGCTCTGCACCAACTCTGCTCAGGGTCTGGCATCCCAGGAGGCCCATCTGTGCTCACCCAAGACTGCAAGAATAAGCTTGTGCTGATGTCCCTGACACAGTACATCTCACAATGGCTGGAGGCGGCAGTAAAGATTTCTCTAAGAGTGGGACCTGAAAGGCTACAGTACCTGGGAGTCGAGGTAGGCTGTGCGGGTGTCATCTGAGGTTCCCCACACCTGCTTCTCCTCCAGGACTGGCACTGCATAGTTGCCAATGATGGCCTGCAGCACACCGCCACATTTGTTGGAAGGCATACCCCGCACCGACATTGGTGATGAAGGCTGTATGCCAAAGTCTACTCAACTTCAATCGCTGGTCAGCTCCCGTGCCTGCAAACCGGGTTCTGAAAATCCCCAACAGAGCTGCAGTGTGACAGCCCGCTCAGTGTTGTGGGACGCAGCACCAACAGAAATTTTGGAACTGCAGGCAAGAATGCTTCAAGAGCTTCAGCTCGAATCCTGCTGATCAATCTGCTGCAACATCCCCTTTTGATGACACAGGTGTCATCTGCAGGAAGCCAGGAATTGGGGCGTGCCTGCATGAAGCCGCAGAGGCGGAAGATGGTGTAGTCAAGGTTGCTCTGCTCCAGAAACTTCTCCGTGCAGGTCTTGACCTGCATCAGCGGCACCTCCGGGTGCTTCTCCGCGTTGTGGATGCTGAAGAAGATGTACCGCTGGATTCCCATTGCCTGCACAGGCTTTTCACAGTCAAGATCACATTGGTGTACCATGCTGCTGTGGAGACAAACACATGGGGACAGCAGCTAATACCTAACACAGAAAGCCTGCTACATGGACTGCCAGATCAGCAAGACGAGCAGATACAAACTTGAGGAACCACAGGCATCTCTGCTGCAACCTCTGCCATTCACTCATCTATACTGTGGAGCGCTCTGCATGCCCTGCAGCCCAGTCCGTAGCATAGAGCAGCAAGGCAGAGCGCCACAGTAGACAATCCTGGACACGCTCAAGACTGCGCTGCTGCTGTACCGTGCACCTTCTGAGCCCATGCAATTTTTAAGGGCTCATGATTACATCCATTTGGTCAGGCCTTGCAAGTCTGTCCACACATCACACAGCCAGAGCAATGTACTTGACTGAAGCACACCTGAGCGCACTGTATGAGGGCCTTCTTGCCCACCCAGTCCACCTTCTGGGTGGACTCCTCGGGCCTCGCCGTGGCGCAGTCGATGACTGTGTGGATGCCCACGAGGGTGGCTGGCAGGGACGAGGGGTCCCCCAGATCCGCCTGCACTGTGGTGGCCCCCCAGTCGCGCAAAAAGTCTGCGGGATTCTGCCGCGGCCGCACGATGCAACGCACCTGCATCAGACTGCTTATTCAAGAGGGTCACTTGAGATGGAGTCAGAAGAGCTTGCACGGAGTGATGACATGGAGTATGTGATGACATGACACTCAGAACAGTAGCACCTGGGCATGTCGGGCATGTGACATGTGAGATGCCTCTGAGCTGCAATCATGGCCCCACATATTCCATGTCAAAAACTTTGTGTACAGGGAGATGGCATGTTGAAATGGATGCATGATGTGAGCAAGGAGACAGAATCACACAAAGTGCTCATGACGGAAGCTCACCTCATAGCCTTCATCGAGCGCTCTGCGGACAACCTGTCTGCCCAGTGTGCCCGTGCCGCCCACAACCAGCACCGAGTTCTTGGGCACTGTGCGCGGGCTGTCCTTGGTCAGCTCCGCTGCTGCTACCACCCATGTGACGCTGAGCCTCTGAGACCTCCTGCCTGCTGCACACAGACACAAAGATGAGAGGGCCCTTTTTATGCAGCAAGGAAAGCTGCATCTGTCTTGTGTGAGAAGATTGAGACATCCATCTCAAGCTGATGGGGATGAAGTGCAGCTCCTATGGTGCCAGGGATGGTGTGCCTCAGGGTACAAGGTCAGCAAGTGCAGGCGCTGGAAAAAAATGCGAGTGCTGACGTACTTACAGCCTTGTCTCAGTGCTGCATATGCTGATATGGTACACTGACGCCAACATGGCTTGCATAACAAGTGGGCCCACCTTGTCTGCAGTGTGCGCTGGAGAAAGGTAGTGTCTGTCCTCTGAGAGTTGACGCTCTGAGGGGCGCTGACAGCGCTGAGGGGCTGCATGCTGCTACTGGCGCACTTTGCCTGCTGCCATGGCTACATGTCTGGCTATGCATGGGATGCTGCGCCCCTTTGAGGGCAGTGTGCATGCTGCTGCTACCAAAGCACCTGCAAACGTCAATTGGACCTGTTCACGCCAGCAGAAGTCTTATTCGCGGTCTTCTGATGGACCATGGCAGTAGAATTGGGATCAGGCTCAACAGTTCAGCTCGGCAGGCTGTCAGCAGAGTGTTGTCTTGCCTTCTACTGTATGCTTGTATGATCCAAACTAGCACCCTTAGTAGATCAAAGCATCCCGCTCATACTGAGAAGGAGGCAGTGCTCCAGCTCACCCACCTGTAGTGTGAAAAACCCCCCTTGCTAGCCTGGTGCGCTGATGTATGTTTGTGCTGCTTGTTACGTCCGTCAACTGATATCCCAACGTCAGGCTTGGTTGCGATGTCGAAAGCAGGATTTGGAAAAGGAGAGGCACAGGAGAGGACGCGACGTTGCAATGACTCATCTGTGACAAATCTGTCTCCGAGACTTTACGAGACGTTCCGAGCTTCAATATTACGCAGGCTGGTATTACGCCGTCAGGGCTATACAAGGCTTGTTGCCATTGGAAAAGTATTCACTTACGATACCGCGGTCTCTCGTCCTCATCAGCACTTGATATCGCCTGGAAGCGACAGACCTACCGTCCTCCTAAGTTGTTGATCCAGGAAGGTGCGTTGGGACGCACCCCCTATCATTCCCAGAGACTCTGAAACATATCCCGCAGCTACTGATAACCGCAAGAAGGCTTACATCGTGGTAAGCAGGGCGTTCATACATGACGTGAGCGAAGCTGTGATGTCCGGGACGTAAGCTGGTCACCGATACGATTGGCATACGGCCACAAGTTGTTGATACTACCATATGTGATCAACAGGTCTTTCCGAAAGGAAACAGCACCAGTACCTATGGCAGGACCTCCTGAGAAACAGTCCCTGAAGGTTGGCTTTCTCGGCCTGGGCATCATGGGACTCGCCATGGTAAGTCGTCGTCTTGTTATTTGCTAGGTAACTGTGCAGCATGCAAGTGTACACGCATGCTTGGCGCTGCATGTATACCGGCACTTCGCAGCTCTCACGTAATCTCTCTGGGAGAGTACAGAGAATTTGATCACTCCATCAAGATTTCCAGATGGTGCATGTGACAGCAGCAAGTTACCTTACGTGTGCTTGGGCGCAGCCATGCTGACAGCTGCTATGACATGATTTGCTGTATAGCGCTCAACCTCAGCGATTACACGCCTTTGGAGTCACAGAGGTTCCTGGCCCCGGGGTGAATATAGTAAAGTACTCTTCCCTTGACATTACAGATGCCATAGCATTCATCTCTGCATGCAGGCGAGGAATCTGGTGAAGGCAGGGTACCACGTCACTGTCTGGAACCGGTCTCTTGGCAAGGCCAAAGAGCTGGAGCAGGAAGGCGCCAGCGTGGCGTCCAGCATAGCAGAGTGCGTGGCGGCCAATGACATCACCCTCGCCATGCTGGCGGACCCTGGAGCTGCCCTGGCTGTCGCCAAGGAAGCTGCGAAGGGCATCTCCAAAGGTGTGATGCTTCTCTGAAGGGTATGCATAGATGCAATCTCTTTTGCAACCACCTAGATTGCATGGGAAAGCTGGGTAGCTCATTGCTGACACCACAGCAACTTCTCTCAGCCAGACATCTCACAAATCCTGTGCAATTGCAGGGAAGGGATACATTGATGTGTCTACCGTTGATCCCCAGACAGCCAAGCAGATAGGCCAGGTGTGGCAACTGTCCATCTGCAGAAATAGTGTGACATGCATGCTCTGATGTGCAATTGTTTTGAGAATGCTGCACGTGCAGTTGCATGAAGATCCGCTTATCCTTGAGGACCTCAGGTTTAGTGCAGATTGGTTGAACTGGTCTCCCTGCTTGCAGATAATGACAGAGGCAGGAGGCACCTACCTGGAAGCCCCAGTGGGCGGCTCCAAGCAGCCAGCAGAGCAGGGAAACCTCGTCTTCCTGTGTGGTGGGGACAAAGCGCTGTTTGACTTGAGCGCGCCTCTCCTTGATGTCATGGGCAAGGCCAAGTTCTTTCTGGGAGAGGTGCGGCCCTGGCAATACAGATCTCCACTGTGTTTGAACGCCATGTTGAATGCGCTCAGCGCTCATCTCACATGGCCGCAGAGGACACCTTCGATTTGAGGCTTGGCTTCAGACCCCATTACGGATGCGAGTCCTTGGCTGCTGGGGATGTTATGGACGGCAGACTCCCCTGCACTCTTTAAGAATTGTCCACTGGCACATACAGGTGGGCAAGGGATCACAGCTGAAGCTGGTGATCAACATGATGATGGGGGCAATCATGGCTGCCAATGCAGAGGGTATCGAGCTCGCCCAGGGGCTGGGGCTGCCTGTTGAGAGCCTGATCGAGGTTGTGAACATGGGTGCCATGGGAACGCCCATGTTCAAGCTCAAGGTGCGTGACTACCAGTACCTTCTAGAGAAGGAAACGTTACACACCGCAGCGTGGAGGGTACTGCCGCTTAGGCCAGGGGCATAAGCTGGTAGAGCGCTTGCATGTTCTAGCAGGGCAGAACATGGCACCCTGAGTAGATAGGCCGGTAAATTCTGGTGTGCTTTGTCCTGGTGCGGAAACTCCCTCTGGAGGCATGATGGCTCCATGCGCACTTGCATGTTTGTTGCAGGCCCCTTCAATGGCTGAGGGCAAGTACCCCACAGCTTTTCCACTCAAGCATGCGCAGAAGGACGTTCGTCTGGCCCTGGCAGCCGCCCAGGAACAAGGCATCATCCTGCCAGTTGCAAGCGCTGCCAATGACCAGTACAGAAAGGTTAGTAGCCATTGCCAAATGCATGCCCTTTCTCTTACGACTTTGAGGATGTGCTTGCTCATGGCCGCTGAGCAATGTTGCACTTCAGCGTGGCAGCAGACTTAAGTGGGGTGGATACATATGGCACTTTGTGTGCTCATCAGCGCACGCTCATAATGTGGGAGGATGAAAATGTGTTGATATAGAACGGGAGTATCACCTGGCTACCTTTATCTTGCAGGCGATTGAGGAAGGACTGGGCGATGCTGACTTCAGTGCTGTCAAGGAGACCCTTAAATCCAAGGCCTGAAAGAGATGTGCAAAGATGTGCCTTATAAGCTTATCAGCATGGGACAGCCTTGCTGACACCATAGCAATTGCGTCCCGCTTATTTGCGGGAAACTGTAGGTGTTTCAGCCAGTAAAAGCACATTAGAAATATTCGAGTCGAAGTGGCAAAGCAGATGTCTCCTGCTTTGCTTTGCAGACAACTTCGTAGTCCGATTGGCAGTGTAGATGTGTGCGGCCCAGTGTGTAGCCTGCTGGTGTCATCGTCGGTGCTGTAAAGCCAGCCCAAACTGACCGAAGTGCCCATGATTGCCTGACACTTGTGCTATGAAGTCCTATCCTCTAGCTGCTTCGCTACTTGCCATTGATAATTCAATAGGACAATTCTGGTCCTCGGACTGGTCGCGAGGTTGTTGTGGCTCAGGGGTGCCCGGATCGACCCATACACCAAACCCAGCAGAATAATTCGGGAAGATCATCGCGAGCGAAGTAACAAAATTTAATAGGAGCCATGTCATCTTCTCTGTCTTACGGAACTTTACGACCAGTGCTGCACTGTCAACCCTCACAGTATGACTCCAGATGCCGCAGTACCCATCCTTTCTGCAGAGCTCATTTCTCCTCTGCTCAGCCATTCAGGCATCCCAGCAGGGCATACGAGCCCCTATCGCCCCCTTCATTGAAGCCTGCAGCTCGGAATTGTAAAGGCAGGACAAGCAGAGCAGCTGCTATCATAGCAGCAGCCACTGAGGACAAAAGCCTCAAAGTTGGATTTCTTGGCCTGGGCATCATGGGAACGGCGATGGTACGACACAGTGGCCTCTGCATCTTTGCTGCACAATACTATTAGACATGCATGCAAGAATGTTTGAGCATAGCAGGCCTGACGTCCGAATGGAGAGATTGAACAAGTGTTTCAATCTCTTGGGATGGATGCAGCTTGAGAGCGTCAAGATAGGGTGTCTTGCATGTCTGGGAAGGAGCAAGCAAATGCGTGATCTCGCAGGCAAGAAACCTGCTGAAGGCAGGCTACAGCGTCACAGTCTGGAACCGGTCTCCAGAGAAGTGCAAGGAGCTGGAGCAGGAGGGCGCCAGCGTGGCTTCCAGCTCAGCAGATTGCGTAGCGGCCAGCGACATCACCATTGCCATGTTGTCAGACCCCCCTGCCGCCCTTGCAGTTGCCAAAGATGCGGCCAAAGGCCTCTCACAAGGCAAGCACCCATATGCCTTGCCAGCTGACTTGGTTCCCACTGTTATGATGGCCACTTTGCCGACCAGCTGGCTTTGAATGGTTCCTTTTAAATTGGAATGTAAGCCTTCGGGCTGTGTGGATGTTGACAGTGCGCTTGTGCAGGCAATTCCAATACTTCCTGCTGCAAGTTGCCTGTGTGATGATGACAGGCCAGCACTGACCCAGCGCTTTGGCTGCAGGGAAGGGTTATGTTGACGCGTCTACAGTGGATGCCCAGACAGCTCAGCAGATTTCTCAGGTGACTGCCGTGAAAGAATGCCCCCAAGCCCTGATGGGACCTGGGTCCTGCTGTACACCGCTACAATCTGTGTACTGTAGTGGTTCTTGTTTCACTGTCTGTAACTGGGGCAGACGTTCATAATCTCGGTGCAGATAGTGACAGAAGCCGGGGCCTCTTACTTGGAAGCTCCAGTGTCAGGATCAAAGGCGCCAGCAGAGCAGGGAACGCTCATCTTCCTGTGCGGCGGGGAAGAAGCCCTGTTTGAGAGGAGCGCAGCCCTTCTGGACGTCATGGGCAAAGCAAAGCTCTTCCTCGGCAAGGTCTGCACATTCCCTCTTACCTCCAATCCAGCGGCAGTCCACCATACACCACAACAATAAAGACATAACACTATGAGAATTGCACAGCCTATACATTTGCAGGGAAGAGGTGAGAACATGAGAACTGCACAGTGAGAGGCATCTGCCATGAACTCCCTCCAGCCGCGCTGAGAAATCAGACATTGCAGAGAGGGGTCAAGATCCATAATGTGAGCTGCAGAGCGATATTTGATTGAAGAATGTGTTGCATTTATGCCCTTATGTGCAGGTGGGCAATGGAGCCAACATGAAGCTGGTGGTCAATATGATCATGGGCAGCTTCATGGCCGCCAGCGCAGAGGGGCTTGAGCTGGCAAAGGGCGTGGGCCTGAAGGACGAGGACCTGATTGAGGTTGTCAACATGGCCGCCATTGCCACGCCCATGTTCAAGCTCAAGGTGTGTGCTCGTCCAACCGATTCCAGGGTTCCTGGCTGACGCAGCACACATGAAGCTCACATTGCCAGAGGTGCTATCAGCACAATGTCACTGCAGGAACTCTTAGGAAATTCACCCCATGTGATTGTCCTCTGTAAGCTGACAAATCTAATTCCTTCCATGCTGTGGCAAGATGGCCTGCATGTATGCTGATGTCACGCAGACATTCTCAGCTGCATGTGTGATGGTGAGGTGAAGGCCTTCTACCTCCATGCAGGCGCCCTCCATGGTGCAGGGGAAGTACCCCACAGCCTTCCCTCTGAAGCACCAGCAGAAGGACATGCGCCTGGCACTGGAAGCTGCTGGGGAGGGTGGCATGACTCTGCCTGTTGCTGCTGCGGCCAATGACATGTATGTCAAGGTGAGCGCAGCAAGTCCTGTGCGCATCTCATCTCTAATTTTGTGCTGGATATAGAGGATTAACAGAGGATCTGAAGAGACCCACAGCCTGCCAGCACGCATCAATGTGCTAACGCATATAGAGTACTGACCTGCGCCTGGCTCACAACTGGCCCAGGCAGGACAGTGAGCAAGGCTTGCTGAGGTTTGCTCCATACAGGCTCAAGGACAGGCCTGATGGCCTTAGGGAGCACTGGCTGAACAACAGCCATCATATTAGGATGCCTTGCAGGCAATGGAGGGCGGGCACAGCGATGCGGACTTCAGCGCTGTGAAAGAAAGTCTTGCTTTAAAGGCCTGATGGTTGTCTGTATTGTACAAGATGAAGCGGGCCTTACGTCATCACACGCCAATTGAAGGGCATAAAATTTGCTCTGGCATTTAAATCTTGGTCCCTCCTTCTAAATATCTAGCTTGTGATGTCAACTGGCCACTGGTTTGGCAAAGAGCACATGGATCAAGAGACTGTCACATGGTGTCAGGTGCTCTTGCACAGGTGCTTACGCAGAAGAAGGTCGGGCTGCCATAGCAGCTGCTCATGATCATGCTCAGCAGTCAGGCTGACTTGAGACTGTGATGGCTTGCAAGAGAATACTCATTAATGCATAGTCCACAGTACGCTGTGATACACTGCTGGCAACGTCTGAATAGCATAGCCTGTGCAATTTTGTGATAGCAGTCTCAGGCTACTTGCAGCCAGCACAATGCAAATGGGTCAGTTACAAGCTGACTTGCATGCATGGGATCCCCTGAAATCGTATTACGTCATTGTGCTGCCTTGTAGAGACATCACTGAGTGGCACTTTCGGGAGCATCTGGCAATTGGTGTGATGATTGTGGCGAGACATGGGCTGTTTTCGACTGTGTATGTCGCTATGTAAGAGTGAAAAGAGATCCGCTTGAGACAGCTTCGAAGTGGTCTGCCCGACTTGAGGCTCTCAGCACACAATGGTTGCCAGGGGAATGCGGATGAGTGTGCTCATTAGCATACTCCTGTCTGGAATATATGCAGCAGAGGCAGCGAGCATTCTCATCTTCGTAACCCCAGGACTGACGTCGCACTTGATGAGCATGAATAGGCTTGCCCAGGAACTCACCTCGAGGCACCACACCGTGCTGGTAAAGTGTTCCTTTCTCTATCCTCTTCACACACAGCTAGCCCATTCCATGATCCTCGTATGAAACATGAGGAGGTGCCTGGTGCCAATGCATCATGACTCAGATGAGGTTTCATTGCAGATCTTGGCCATGGATGGCGCTGCTGGCTGGTTTGAGGGCACAGGGATACCAGTTCAGGAATATGCACTCCCTACAGACCGTCCTGTGCCACGAGAGATTCCAGCAGGGGCCCTCGCATGGGTGAAGAGCGATGCAGGGGCCTGTGATGCACTTATTGACAACTACATCGTCATGGGCCGCCTGCAGGTGAAGCACAAAATAAGCTGATGGTCTGGTATAATTTGTACTTAGTACTGATGCACCCGGGTCCCTACTTGCAGCAGCGTGAGAGCTGATCTGCGCTGCGCCACCTAAAGTATCGACAGCATGTGTGCGTAGGCATTCCAGGCAGATCTTATGCTGGGATACACCTATGTTCTGTGCACGCGAGTACTGGCTGCCAAACTGGACATAGCTCTGATAGACTACTCGCCATTGGCGCCTCTAGACCCGCTCCACACCTCAATCTACAGCATGAGCAACCGGAGAACCTTCCTACCAAATCCGCTGTCATATGTCCCCCAAGCATGCACGGGAAACACCAGCCAGCGCATGGTGAGCCTCATACATTGCAATAACTTATAGCGTGCTGCTGAATACCTCCTGAGATCTGGCACAGTCTCAAAGCATCCAATTGCATCTCCACATTGCCCGTGTATAGCTGCAGACCACCCCTGTAATTTGAGTTGTCAATACATGCTTTTAAATCCTGCAGCAGGAGAGTTCTTGCTTGTATGTTTGCTTGTCTCATCCGACTGACAGTCCTCTGATTGCAGGCGTACCTCCAGAGACTTACTAATGTTGATTACTTTGTCATGACTCATTTTGATGACTTCACTCTTGTGAGGCCGGGTCAGACCAGCTTCTAGTGAGTCTCTGTCCCACCTTGTTCTGATTGCTTCTTTAGCGAGCATTTAAGTTTCCAGAATATATGGCGGTTGTAACCATCATCTTGCTGCTGCAGCAAGAAGCATGGAGTGAATTTAGCTGCTCCTCAAGAGGCGCGGAGGCTGATTATGCACATCTTCAGCGCAGACTTTGCCCTGGAATGGGTCAGGCCGCTCCCGCCCAATGTAAAGTTTGTTGGCCCAATACTGCCTCAGCCTGCCCAGGCTCTGCCGGACAAGCTGGAGGTGTGCATCAGCTTGAAATCATACCGGATGGCTTGTTGAATCTGAGTGGCAATCTGCTTCATAAATTTATGAAGGCCTGCTTCCCCAGGCAGACCTGTCTTCGTGCAGTGCAGGGCAATCACCATTACTTGACACACCTGCTGCTGCGATACCTATTGTGTATGCATCAGTTGCTGACTGACAACATGCTGACTACAGGCATTTCTAGAAGAAGCTGGAGACCAAGGAGTGCTGTATGTGGCTATGGGAACTGTCGACATCTTGAGTGCGGCGTTCGTTTTGCAGAATTGCTGCTTGATGCCCGCCTGATCTGTGACCCTCAGGATGCCCATTCATGAAGCCAAACAAAGAGCGGTCATTGAAGAGCGTTACAGTCCTCTGCATGAGCTCATTTTGCCTTCAGAGAGCTCGCAAATAATTGTCAATGCACCTGTAGGCCTGGAGCAGAGGAAGGCGATGGCAGCTGCATTTGTTGTATTGCCAGTGAAGGTGCTCTGGCGGCTGTCGCAGTCTGAGGTGCCTGATGAGCCAGCCACTGCTGAGCTGAAGCATGGGAACAACACAAAGGTGGCCTGCTGTGCCCTTAGCTTCTCAGGGAGAATTATATTAGCGCTCATATAAGATAGTCCTTACCAAAACGCAAGGCATGCATCAGCATGCACAGCGCTCAAGCTTGCCAGTCTCTTGGCTGTACTCGCTTCTACATAAATAAATCAAGCATGCATGTGATGCGGACCTTGAGCTGCTTTGTATGAAGCACAGAGTTGCTGACAGTGCTCGGTATGTGCCATCACAGGTGGGGTGTTGGATGCCACAGAATGACGTGCTCGGCCATCCCCGTGTCAAAGCATTTCTCTCACACTGCGGCACCAACAGCATGTACGAGGTACTGACGCATCTCTTCTCACTATGATGAATGCCTTTCAAGCTGTCTTATTGAAAGTTGCTTTGTCCTGCGGCAAGCCTGAGGTTTATGGCAAAAGCTGTGAAGTGCTGCGGCTGCTCACTTCAAAGGCATGTATGGGCAATCTTTGGCTTCCATCCTGCTCAAGCACGGCATGAGAGGCTACCACAAAGTCAAGAAAGTCTTACTGCTGCCTTAATATTTGGGGTGCTGCGGGATATATATGTAATGTTGAAGATAGCCGGGCTTACTTTGTTTGGCTTGGGATGCGGCTTAGCCTGTGCAGGCCGCATACCACGGAGTACCAATTGTGGGCCTGCCCTTCTCTGGTGATCAGCCAGACAATGCAGCCAAGGTGGTAGCAAAGGTGTTTCACTCTCCCTTGTGCACCCAAAAGTGCCTTTGCCTTGTTAGAGGAACAGCTGGCTTTGGGGGATTTGGCCAATCCCCCACTACTCTGAGGCTTTATTCAATTCAATCAGGCAAGGAGAGTGTACTCCAGAGGCTTGTGCTCATTGCTGCTCACATGGCATGACCAGCAGACGCCCTCACGGAACCTTAGGCAGCCTTCCGCAAAAGCCTCACGGCATCAGCATTCGCCCTCCATGGAGAGCTTTCGCCTGGGAATTCTATGCATGGGATCCCACTGCAGGGCATGGGCGTGGGGATTTTGCAGAAGGACATCGCAACACAAGCATTCGAGGAAGCTCTGAGGAAGGTTGTGACAGAGCCTCGCTACACCGCTGCAGCTCGCAAAGTCTCACAGAAGCTTCGTGCCCGCAAGCGCACGCCTGTTGAGGAGGCTGCAGGCAAGCGATTCCACTTTCAGAGTTCTCATGGCCCATCGTCAACTGCGCCATTCCCCTTTGCCTGGACAGAAGAAGGCACACCTGCCAGGGATGCATGCAACATGCCAGGCCCAAGAACTCCTGCATGATTAAATCTGCAAGTCAGACCATCTGATCACCACACAGTGCTTCTGCAGTCCCTGCCAGGCCCTGCAGTGCGTGTAGGGCAACAAATTATGACATCCTGCATACACACTGGTGTGGCTGCAGCAATTACCACGGACGCACTGACGAGTCTTGATTTCCTGCATAGATTGGGTGGAGCATGTGCTAGAGACAGACATTGATCCATACCTGCGCACACCCGAAGAGGAGCTCTCCTTCGTAGTGAGGCACAACCTGGACGTCATTGCGAGTGTAGCCATCCTGTACCTGGCCTCCTGCAAACTGTGTGAGATGGTGACGACAAAAATTGGGCTGGCAATCAGGGCTTGGCTGAAGCGGGGCCAAAAAGGGCTGAAGCAGGGCCAGAAGGGACTGTAGCAGGTCTAGGCGGGAAGCCGACTCAGTCTCCTCAAGCAGGAACAGTGCTGCGTCTCTCTAGCTCCTCAGTTGCATGAACCACATGGTGTGAGCCTTGCAATGTTGTGCATGCTCTAAGCATGCCCACTGGACATGGCATGCAGAAGAGTTTCTGCCCTCAAGAGAGGGCACTAAGCTGTATTTTTGTCCATGGGACACACGGCAAGAACACTGAATGAAACAGCAGCAATAGGGTAGAGACCTTGCAATTGTCACAAAGTCTTGTCAGGTTACTAGCTCGGAGCGTCAATGCATTTCAGACAGGTCTCTGCTGTGTCACTGATATTCAACGGCACTGCTAATGATAAGTAGCATGGCAGCTTCGTTTATGTGAGTCACAATGAGGAGCATTTGCTGTAGAAGAGTGTGATGTAGCAAGCATCTTCCGCTGAGCTCGATTTGCAAGTGCACTGCGCGTGCTCTGAATGAGCATGCCTGATCTCTGAGCAGGGACCCCATGTGTGTGTAAGAAAATGCAACTGTCACAGCCAATAATAGAACTGCATGTACTTGATGCACGCCAAGACGCAATAGTGCTTTATGCGGCATGTTGCCTCTACATCAGGGTAGCATGAACTTCAGCAGGCTGGCTTGCATGCAAGTCCTCAAAATCTTATACAGATCCCTTAACCTCACGTGCTGCATTGTAGTCAGACCGTGAGACACTCACTCCAAAAGCCAGTTTTGTGGTCTTTCTGGTGAGACTCCACCGTGTAGAAGCTGTCTGTTATTGTGTCTGTTGCCAGTCACAGCTATCCAAACTCGCTTGCTGCAGCTAGTTATCGGCACGCCCGACTCGAGCTTGAAGGCAGTAGATCAAAGATGTCTGCACGGGGAGCTTGTACACCGGGTCGTCATAAGATACTGCTCATCTTCATCTTCCTGACTGCGGTACACTCAGCAACAACAGAGAAGATTCTGTTTGTCCTCACTCCAGGATGGGGCAACCAGCTCCTGAGTATGCGCGAGCTTGCCCAGGAGCTGGCATCCAGGCAGCACAGCGTGTTGGTGCGTCACAAAATCAGTTTCTATGCCCATTGTCGTTAATATCTGCAAGTTTTCCCAAATCTGACGAGCGTCCAGCATGATGGGGATGCATTGGTCTTACAGCGTGTTTACAAGTGCAGTTTCTGGCACCTGAAGAATATACTCCATGGTTGCAAAGCACAGGCATCCCAAGGGTGCAGTACAGGATCCCTGAGCTCTCAACGTCTTATGTGCCAAAGGGATTATCAGCAAAATCCATGGACTTTATGAAGAAGCTGGCCGGAGCTAGTGATGTTGTCATAGGCAATAGCAGCCTCATGGCCCAGCTGCAGGTGCTCAGCTCATGTCTCCCATGATGAAGCCTTTCCTGATTGCTCAGTGATTCGCTTTGTCTGGCCTGCGGAGTTCACAAATTAACCTTATATAGCAGATTGAGAAGAGATAGTACAGGCAGAAGCTGGCGCCCAAGCATGCTGATGCACCATTCAATACCTGCAAGCTGTATGTGTGTGTGTAGGAGTTTGAGGCTGATCTTGTGGTGGCAAACATTCTGAACTTCTGCGCTCAAGTACTTACATCAAAGCTTGATAAGGCATTCATCAATTTTATGCCAGATGTGCCCCATGACCCCATACTTACGAGCATGTACCCAAACAGCAACCGCAGGATGTTTGTGCCAACCCCGCTATCTTTTGTGCCCCTGGCAAGGGCTGGCAATTACAATCAGACAATGGTAGGTCTCACTCAGACAACGTCATGACTGCTTGGTCCGCTGGCAGCCTGGTGTGGTTCTGTGTATAGCATGCTTAAGACTTGTGCATATAGCCCCTGTGAGAGTAGTGTTGCAAAAGACATATGGCATGCTTCGGTGGGTGCAAGACTCCTGGGAAGCCTACTTTCGTCAGTGCTGCCAGCGATCCTGCTCAGATGATTGCGCACACCGGCTCACGATGCTTTCCGCTGGTGCAGACTACTGGGGAGAGGCTGACAAACTTTCTTTCTGCCCATGGAGTGAATCTGGCTACACCGGCGGAGGCGAGATGCTTGCCCTGGAATGGGTCAGGCCCCTGCCTGCCAATGTGAAGTTTGTGGGTCCGGTCCTGCCCCAGCCTGCCCAGCCCCTGCCCTCTGATCTGCAGGTGAGCTCAAGGTCGTGGCAACTCCTCAAGGCCATTACACTGAAATGGCGTATGTTGCAGACAGCAGCATGTGGTTACCGTATTTGCCTGCAAGCAGAAGTTCAGCTGTGGCATCATGCATGGTATTTTATGACCCAGCCAACATGCTGCATATCAAGTTTCACTGTGAAAGGATGGTGTCAGTGGTGCTGAACGGGCATGTGTGATCAACAGACATTTATCTTGAGGCCTACCCGTAAAGGGGTGCTTTACGTAGCTCTGCAGAGTGAGGGCTTCCTAGGTGCGGCAGCTTCGCATAAATGCATTCAGATGGTGGCGTTGTGATCTGTGGATGCTTTCCATTGCCCTGATCACCAACTGTGAAAAGTACGCTGTGCCTCAGTACAAGGCTGCAGCAATCCTGGTAGCCTCTCTGATCATCAGGTAATCCCAAAGAATCTACTACAATTGCAGGCTTGAAGGAGAGGCAAGCTATGGCAGCAGTATTTGCTGAGCTGCCGGTGAAGGTGTTGTGGCAAGTCTGGCGGTCTGAAGTGCCTGATGAGGCAGCGCTTGCTCAGCTGAAAATTGGAGCTAACACAGAGGTAGGTTTGGCTTTGCAGATGCCGTGCCTTCTTGATTGACTCATCTGACCTCTGATGTCATGTTGGCTCTCAAGGAGCAGGCCGTGCGCAGTGTTGCATTACACTGCATGAGAAATTCTGATTCCCTGCACATTACAAGACCCTTGTGCAGACATATGGCCGCAGGCTCCTCAATGCGAGCTGCTGCTACAAGCATACTACAAGCATGGTATGCCTTCCAGATTGTGTTCTGGGCGCCAGACAATGATGTACTGGGTCATCCCTATGTGAAAGCGTTTCTGTTTGACTGTGAAGGCCTTCAGATGTACCAGGTGCTGACATACCCTTCACTCATCGTACAAGCTGTCTTCTGCGCTCATCACATGATGTGCCTTCAGTCTATGATTGTCCTGGTTGCTCTGTCCTAAGCATATGTACGCAAGCATTGGTGCTTGTTAGATAGTGTCAATTGATGTGACCAATGATTGTTGCAAACAAATCAGTGCTTTTTCGGGTACCCAAGCCATGGGGAAGGCTTGACTGCTGCAGTGCATGCAAGAGTGCTGCAGAGCATGGTCTCAGAGATGCTGTGGTCTTGGCAGCATGGAAGGGGTTGATGAGTGGCACTGGGCCCATGCAGGCTGCATACCATGGGGTGCCAGTTGTGGCGCTGCCCTTCCAGGAGTTCCAGCCAGAAAACGCAGCCAAAATGATTGCAAGGGTGCGTCATCCCTACCCTGATTGTGCTGCAGGCATGATTGTGCTTTCCCTGCTTCCAACATCAGCGTGATGCTGCATTCCAAATATACTTTCCACGACATACCTGCTCCCGTCCCACAGGGTGTTGCGCTGAGCTCCACATCACTTGCAGTGTGCAAATTATCAGATTGGTTGAGTTGAGGCAATCTCCCTCCCGAGGCGATAAAGGAAGGACAAGTCAATCACTGGCGTTGCAGGGCATGGGGGTGAAAATCTCAAAGGAGGATATCACAACTTCAGCATTTAGGGAAGCCATTCATAAGGTCCTCACCGACCCCAGCTACGCCGCTGCAGCTGCGCGTGTCTCCCGGAAGCTGCGCGCCCGCAAGCGCATGCCTGTACAAGAGGCTGCAGGCATGTAATCCTCCTTGCGCGAGCTAATGGCCCACCAGGAAGTGTTCAATACTGCTGTCATATTGCGACAAATTTGATGATTGATAGCCAACCATGCGGCATTGGGTCCATTTTCAAGCATCGTCAGATCATGCATCAGATGTTCTTGTAGCTCTGTACCTCAACACCTCTATTAGACCTAGTAGGTCAGCACTCTCAGTTGTAATCTCTGGTACCACGTCCTGATGCGGGTATATCCATGATGAGCCAGGCATTAGGGGTCTTATACGTGTGACGGCAAAGCCCCTGACTCAGGTCAGCAATTTCGCAGATTGGGTGGAGCATGTCCTGGAGACAGATGCGGAACCCTACCTTAGGACTCCAGAGGAGGAGCTCTCCTTTGTGGCAAGGCACAATCTGGATGTGTACTTCATGGTGGCTGCAATGGTCGTCTTTGTAGGAAAAACTTGGCTCCCCATACTGTTCAAGGCCATAAGCAACATCCTGACAGCTTTCATCTAACTGGGCAGGGCCCAGTGATTTATCTGCAGTGCTTCATATAGCCAGCGCAGGTAAGAGTAGTGCCCGTTTTCAAAGGGCTCCATACCCTCTTCTAGAAAAGCTTTTCATTGACTCCAGCATGTCCTGGATTTTAAGTGTATAATGGAGTGCGAGCTGATTGGAAAGGCTTCTGAGGATTGTGTGGGACCAACAGACTGCGTCTGGACATGGGCAGAGCTTCAAAAGAGGTTACTTTACATGAAATTCTGTGTAGCTGAAAGTTCTCATCAGACATGCCATTGTATAGCACTTTTGACTTTGCGGCCTAGCATGAGCAGCTTCACCTTGAAGGAGGTGCCACCATTGGCTGAACCTCATCAGCATGTAGCAAACAGGCATCTGAAATGGTCTTGCTTATATGACAGGAGCTTGTCACAATGCGGTATGGACAGCAGTTGTGCAGAACGGTCATATATGTCTACTGCAGTGGTTGTAAAGAATCCAGAAGACAGCAATATGCAAGCCATGCATGCTCTGGAGCCACACACCCTAACTGGTTGCCTGAGCTGCCTGTCAAGACACAGCAGTCACTAATGATTGACTCACATGTGACAGGCTGGCTTGCATGCATTGGGCTCTCCGAATCAGATTCTCTTGTGGTGGCTGAGTCACGGCTGCTGATGCTTCCTGATGAACGTGTTACATCCTGCAAATGCTGGTATTGCATAGCGTCGCTGCGTGCTTGAAACAAGCACGAAGTACTGTCGGCCTAGGATGCCTGCTTTGAAGTATAAAATGCCAGAGCTTCGTATCAGTCTATTCATGAGCATCTTCCTGGCTGGAATATGCACAGCCGCAGCTGGGAATGTTCTCTTCGTCATGCCCCCCTATGCGCTGTCCCGTATATTGGGCATGCGCCATATTGCCCAGGAGCTCGCATCCAGGCAGCATCATGTGCTGGTGAGCAGCTTCCTTCGTCTAATATTTTCTCGCACAAGAGCAAATGTCCGATCTCTATACACAGGACTAAACCATGATAAGATGCTTATGCCAAGGCACTGGCAGTCATGGCAAGTCCTTCCACTGCAGCTTTTGATACCCCATAGACATGCTGCATATTGGGAGAGTACAGGCATGCCCCTTCTGCCATACACAATCCCTGAGAACATAGCCCCTCCACCTGGGCTCAAGGCCGGAGAGGCGTTCTTACGATTTCTCATGAAGGAGCAGGCTGCAGCTTGTGACCCTGTCACAGGCGACAGCAGCATCATGACCAGATTGCAGGTGCGTTGATCCCGCTGAGGCTATGCAGGCTGTGCGCTCATGTACACATCTGAACGGCCGCCGGCATTGATAGCAATGCTCAGGCATATGTAGCATACATCCTTGTGAGCTCATACTGGTGCATGAGCGCAGGCATTCCAGGCGGACTTGATAGTGGGAGACTGTCTTCTCATGTGCACTCAAGTTCTTGCATCCAAACTGGATACAGCGGTTGTCAATTTCTCAAGTGGAGGGCCACAAGACCCGGGTCATACTTCTGTGTACCCAAGTAGCAACAACAGAATGTTCCTGCCAAGCCCGCTGTCATACCTTCCGCAAGTAGGCACTGGCATTGGCAGTCAGCAAATGGTGAGGCGTCCCCGGAACCCACAGCAATGTGCTGACTGGCACATTCTCCCATCTGATAGTCCAAGCCTAAGGCTTTACATGTATGCGCACAACAACCCCTTGACACACAGTGCAGATGCAGCAAAAGCAGACTGCCCATTGGCATTTCACCTGTCAGTGATATGGACTGTCTCTGACATGTTGTGGTTTGCTTGTGAATGCAGACATACCTCCAGAGATTCTGGAATCTCGGCATGTTTCTGCATCTGAAGGCTGCTGATGTGACTGTGATGAAGCCGCACGTGAGAAGCTTCTAGTAAGTCTCCTGCCTTCTCTTGCATCACCTTGCGAGGGGTATGAGGCAGCCTTCATGATATGGGGAGCATATGGTGCCCACATGCCCGGCAAACAAACATCTGGCTAGTTCCATGTCCAAAGTTCTCTCTGCATCATGGCAGGCTACTGATCGTCACCGGCTACATCGGCAGAAGTATATTGCCGCCCAGACCATACAATATATCATAATTCAATATGAAAGGCAGGGATCTGTTGACACTGCTGACACTGACTAGTGCTGCCATCATGCAGCAACAGGCATGGAGTGAACTTGGCTGCTCCCCATGAGGCAAAGCGGGTCATTCTCCACATCTTCAGTGCAGATTTTGCACTGGAATGGGTCAGGCCGCTGCCGCCCAATGTGAAATTTGTTGGGCCGTTATCGCCCCAGCCTGCCCAGGCACTGCCTGCTCAGCTTGCGGTGAGCGTCAACTGACAGTTGCAAATCACCCTAACATCATCATGATCAGGATGGGCCCCTGTGCCTGGGACATAGCCAGCTGCGCTCAGGCTGAACCCCTCCCTGGCCATGCAAGTCTACTGAATCGGCTCGGATCTGTGCTTTCGTCATCAGCAGGCTACATGTTGCACTTGATATGGGCAGGATCAAGAGGTCATGGCACTTCACTGATGGCATTGTATCTCCAGGAATATCTGGACGGGCCTGAGGGCGAAGGAGTGGTGTATGTCAATACTGAGGAGGGAGATGATTTTGGTGCGTTACTGCTTCGAAACTGTCTTGGAGAGACCTCAAGATATCTAGACTCACTCAAGACCTCCAACATTCAAGGAAACAGATGATGGTCAAAATATAGGAAAATGTAAGTGGAGCATGCTGATGCGCACTGCCAAATCACTTGTATGAAGTTTGATTGTGAGCCTACAGGAAATGCATTTCAGTGTATGTGTATATGTGTGCGTGCAGGCTTGCAGGACAGGCAAAGGATGGCGGCAGCATTTGCAGATCTGCCAGTGAGGGTGTGGTGGCGTCTGGCGCAGTCTCAGGTGCCTGATCAGGCAGCGGTTGATCAGCTGGGCCTTGGTGACAACACAAAGGTGGCCCCTTGCCTTCAGTGATATGCTTGGCACTGTGCCATACAGTCTACCACTATCATGAGAGCCAGAGAGGCACGGCATGCAGCAAGTTGCAGAGTCTCGCACCGCAATGCCTGATCCTACAGAGGCGGCTTGCATATGCGCTTGTGGGTGATGATGCATCTTAAGCTGGAGTAGATGAGAGCAGTCAATGGTATACTTTCACAGGTCTTGTGGTGGTGGCCACAAAATGATGTGCTGGGTCAATCCCATGTCAAGGCCTTCATCACATACTGTGGCGCAAACAGCATGTATGAGGTGTTGTCTCGCTCCTTACTACTATCGAACTTGGTGCTTGCGCCACTGTACCATCATCTGCCGCTGTGATGCGGGGCCCCTATGTTATCATGATCATCATGGGATGATCTCATCTGCAAAATTTGTGAGTCTGACTCTCAGTCCCTACAGAGACGTGAATACAGGCTAGAATGGCGCATATCACAGCTTGTCGATCTGCTCAGTGCAACTGTGACGCAAACTGACTGAGCTCGCTGTACTCTTCTGCTGACATCCTACATGCCAGTGCCTTGCGTTTGAGCGCTGCAGCGTGTTCTGGCTGCATACCAGGTGCTATAATGTGGTTGGTGGAGTCGATACACGCTTGCTTCATGCAGGCTGCATACCATGGGGTGCCAGTGGTGGCGCTGCCCTTTCAATTACCTTGGGAGTATCAGGAGAATGCAGCCAAGATGGTAGCAAAGGTGATCCCTTTTGCTCTATGCAGCTGCAGTCATAAGTCCTGCTGCCATCAGGCTGGGCCTCTCCTTGACCTGCATTGAGCTAGTGCCTGTCAAGCGATGAGACTGTCCTTGCACTTCCACAACTCTGATGCATTATGCTGTTTGCCCACATCACCTTATCATGATGTGGGGCAATAGGCAAGGCCACTGCATCAAACCCTTCTGCTCTCATGATCGGGCTTGCAGATGCCGTCAGTGGTCTTGCAAAAGGATCCTGTATATCTCTAATTTGTGGGAACGTCATAAGATCAGTCCTAATTTTCTTTCTTGGCTCAATTGGCGTTGGCTCTCCAAGCGTACTACTAATAGAAGTCAGTACTGGCATTGCAGGGTATGGGCGTGAGGATATCCCGCAAGGATATCGCGACATCTGCATTTGGTGAAGCGGTGATGTTGGTGCTGCAGAACCCTAAGTACACTGCTGCAGCTGAGAACCTCTCGCGAAAGCTGCGGTCCCGCAAGCGTACACCTGTGCAAGAGGCTGCAGGTATCTGAGGCTGTATCTCATCCCACCTGATCCAATGTTCACGTGGTCATACAATGGATAAAGCAAGTTGCGGCTTGCCTACAACAGGAAGGACACAACCGGGCAAACTTTCTTTACCAGCATCAAAACTCTCTGGAGATCTCTGCTGATGTGCACAGCCTTGGTGCATCAGTCATCAAGACTGGGCCTTTTGTGCGTGGCTGGACACATAGCGCATAAGTACTGACCACTGACTGATACGTATGTGCAGACTGGGTGGAGCATGCACTGGACACAAAGGCTGAGCCCTACCTGCGGACACCCGAGGAGGAGCTCTTCTTTGTCGTGAGGCACAACCTGGACGTCATTGCAACTCTGGCGTTTATGGTTCACACTCTGCACTACTTCACACACAAGCCTTTTAACAGGGTGCTTGACAAGCTAGCGCTCAAGGTCTGCCAGACCCTGTGGGCATTGCTGGTCCTAGTGTGGCATGAGGTAGCTCAGGCAGGAAGGACGCTGCATCTGAGGTGGCTCGTGACTCACACTGACTGAAGAGGTCGGACCTACAGATGGGGCAGAATCACCGTGATGACACCAAAGAATAACTTACCTCGAAGGGGAGCTTGCTGGGAGCAGGGCGCTGATGCAAGTTGTGGTCATCCTTGCAGAGTATGCCTCTGAATGAATACAGAGCAGCACAACATCAAATGTGCCTAAGTTCAGGGTCTGAGGTGGCCACGCAACGGTACTTGGTTGTGGGGAATGACTAGCTTTCAGGGCGGTCACAGCCATGTGAATTAAGGGCCATCTTGGGAGAGCATGGCATCCTGAGCTAAGCCAGCACTTACGCAAGAGGCAGAAAAGTAGTGGTCCAGCTGTTTCAGCATGGAGCAGGCCCAACTCAGTGTCACGTCACGCACAACTTGTGGATCTTTGTCTCGTCATGTGGCCCACCAGTGGCGTCTCCCAATAAGCAAGATGGACAATACGCCAGTGTGCCTGACAGATGACTTATGTCTGCTTGATGTGTTGTTACGAGCTTGAAGCTGGACCACTGCAGCACCCGGTGCGGATGGCCTGCCATCTGTCTCAGTGAACACATCTGGCAGAACCTGACACTCTCCCAGACCTGAAAGCTTATGCCCAGACTTGATGTAGCTTCAGGCATGCGACGGAACTTCGAAGGTCATGTTTATTGGCCCTTTGTAGAGCGAGTGGCTGACTTGCATGCAGGTGGTCCTCTGAATCTTGAACGGATCCCATGACGTCACGTGAAGCGAATCCCATGGCCGTCACTCCTTGCAGAGAGTTCGGACATGCTAGAGGGCATCTACATGTACCTCAGATTAGAGTAAAGACGCTTGATATATCTGGATGCTGGCACGGCCTCATCAGCACTGTCCGCGAAACATGTTTGCAGGCCCTCAGATGAAGCTGGTGATCAGCATTTTCGTAGCTGGCTTATGTTTGGCGACAGCAGGAAACGTCCTCTTCGTTATCACCCCCTATATCGAGCCCCAGATGTTGGTCATGCGCGACATTGCTCAGGACATTGCGTCCAGGCAGCACAATGTTCTGGTGAGCAATCCGTGTTCAAATGCTTTGCATACCTGGCCTGTTCTGATATCACGGTGAGCAGAGCAAATCGCTTGAGAGAGACTGACAGGATGGCTGCGACTGCAGTTCCTGGCATCTGATGAAGAAGCTGCAAGGCTGCAGAGCACTGGAATCCCAGTGTTGCAGTACAGCATCACTAAGATCCCGCATCCTCACGAACCAGGGGGCTTGCAAACTGAGGACATGCTCATGAGACTCACAGCCGCAGCTTGTGAGATCATCACAGGCAGCAGTACTATGATGGCCCACCTGCAGGTCTGCTCAGCTCATGGACTCCTCACTATGCCACGCCTTCCCTAAAATTGCTCGCGTAGCTTGCGTCCCAACACACGCAACCCTGTTATCACAGCACCCTGTCGGAACAAAGCTAGTTTGATGTGCAAGTCAGCATGATGCTGAGACCTGTCTTGATGCCCGCGCTGTGTGCGTGCAAGCAGGAGTTCAAGGCTGATGTGATGGTGGCCCTCAATACGGACATGTGCTCTCAAGTCCTGGCGTCCAAATTAGACATACCCTTCATCAATGTCATGTCAGATGGGCCTTATGACCCTCTGCATACTAGGTAGTACCTCTGTGTATTCCAACAGCAACCGAAGAGCGTTTGTGCCGGACGCAATCTCATATGTCCCCTTGGCAGAGGCTAACAATAACAACCAGAAGATGGTGAGCTTTCATGCTGATGTTGCAGTCATGCTTGGCAAGACATATCTGCAATTTCTGCAAGCCTGAGATTGTAAGTCAGTGCATTTTGGCCCTCTGATGTCATAATCAAAGACCTCAGTAGTTGGCTGCGTGTTGGCAGATTATATGCCCTGATTTGGCAATGTGCTTTGCAACTTAGCATGCCTGGTTTTGTTTGCAGGAATTCCACCAGAGAGTCTTCAACTTCCAATCATATCTATATTATCATTTCTATGACATAACTGTCTATAGGCAGCCTCAACACATCTTCTAGTGCGTTTTCGAGCCACCTATGCTATGTGCTTGCTTGAGAATGCAGTACAAGGAGTACTACTTGCTGCTCATATGAGAAGCAACCAGCAAGGTTGCATGAGTGTTGCCAGGAGCCTTTCCAGCCTGCAGGCCTGAGCCAGTGGCCACATGGGAGAGTGATGACTACACAAGCATTGCATATCTGGACCTGGAAGAGGCGCCTTCCAGGTCTCCTGACACTCAATATCTCAGCTGCTGTGCAGCAAGGTGCACCATGGAATCGATTTGGCTTCTCCCCAGGAAATCAGAAGACTGCTGATGCACATAATCAGCGCAGACTTTGCATTGGAGTGGGTCAGGCCCCTGCCGCCAAACGTGAAGTACGTGGGGCCTCTGTCACCAAAGCCTGCCCAGCCCCTGCCCGCTGACCTGCAGGCGATGCTCAGCTTGCAATGCCCCTGGGCTAGGTTGCCATGTTGGAAACTGTATGTGAAAGCTGTTGAAACTCTGCCCCTTGATTACTTGCCATTCAGGCCTGTGAATAGTTGGCAGCAAGTCTTCGCATACCTGTTTCCTGCCAGCGAGGCACTGATTACATGTTGTTGCCAGAGATTGACTATCAATGTCTTGATACCAGGAGTTCCTAGAGGGAGCAGCAGTTGGAGGAGTGCTGTACGTCTCCTTGGGGATACAATCCAACACAGGTCTGGCTATTTGCTGCACCCTCAGCTCACCCATTGCTGTATTTCCCACATGCCTCTAAATGTATTGTCCAGACATCCCAAAGTCTCTTAGCGCTGGCCTAAGACTTCCGCAAAGCCCTACTTGACCCACGATTACGATGACAGTCATAATGCCACGGTGGCAAAGGCACACATGAGAGTTGCCTCGCTGAGATTGCAAGGTGGTCAGCGAAGCGTATCAAGGGCCCTTGCTGTATGTAGAAATTGCATAAACCCAGTTGGTGCTCATGCAGATCTGAGGGAGAGACAAGCCTTGGCACGAGCATTTGCAGCACTGCCAGTGAAGGTCTTGTGGCGGCTGTCGGGGAGTGACATGCCTGATGAGGCAGCACTTGCTGAGCTGAAGCTTGGGACCAACACAAAGGTGGCCTGCTCCTTCTTATATAAGCATGAAGCCGCTTGTCATATCCTGTGCCAAATTGCAAGCAGCCTGCCAGACATTCTGCAGCAAATATCCAGAAGAACATAGCGCATGTACTTCAAGTCATTCCTGCATGTCAAGCTGCAACAGGGAGAGTGCTCTATGCTGTGCTTCCCAGGTCTATTCATGGGTGCCACAAAATGATGTGCTGGGCCACCCCAGTGTCGCAGCATTTCTGACAAATTGTAAAACGGAGAGCATGTATGAGGTGCTGACAGACCTTCTCACCATCATTTTAGGAAGCATTGAGCTTATAGTCATGTTCATGTCCTGCCCTTCGGCAGGTTATTCGTATCCTACCCCTCTGGCATTAATGTCTGTGCGTGTGATGCGTACTGTACACTCCAGTCTGTATGGGAGCTAGCGCAGGTGCATTCTGTCTGTCCCTCAATATATTCTGTAGCACTGAGCTACAAATGTCAAGCAGTCTCTGGTGGCTGCTAGCCATGCATATACAGTGCCTGGTCTTTGACTTGTTGGCTGCTACATCACTGGCGTGGGGGTCAAATATCTGCACATTGTCTGCAGGCTGCGTATCATGGGGTGCCAGTGGTGGCGCTGCCCTTCCGGATCCATAATTATGAGCCAGACAATGCAGCCAAGATGATCGCTAAGGTAATTTATCCTCCCCTCAGATCCTGCTTCAACCGACCATGATCAATCCCCTGCCTCAGAGCTGGCTCTCAGCTAGACTGCTCTTGCTGGCCTCTCTTCTGCTAACTTTACAGCTTACATGGCGAGACTGTGCGCATTAGTGAAGCTCCTCCAACCTGGTGGAGATTGACATTTTCAGAGCCAGAAATCAGTGCTGGGACACTACAGGGAGATGTCAGCCGTCATGTATGCACATACTTTACAGCGAGTGGCATCTGTGTAAGCTGGCTACTACATACCATACTCAAATCTGGGATGTGAAGGATGTAAGCAGCTCTACGGATGGCAATGCAGGGCATGGGCGTAAGGATATCCCAGAAAGACATCACAAAACCTGCATTTACGGAAGCCATCAAGAAGGTGCTGCAAGACCCCCGCTATGCCGCAGCAGCCGCTAAGGTCTCTCAGAAGCTGCGCGCCCGTCCCACAAGGCGCACGCCTGTGCAAGAGGCTGCAGGTAAGTGACCTCATCCCACCTCTCCTAAAGTCTCCCTGGTAACAGCTTATCATTCTACATCCAACACTGTTGAGATGCTGAGCAGGCTACAAGCATGCCCAACTGATATTGCACACAACAGCCACTGTCAGACCAGCTCAGCCCCATAAGTCACAACATCTAGGCTAAATACATCAGGCAGGTGCCAACTATGAGCACATGTTGCTGCCATCCCTTATACGGGAGCATTCATCATTTGATGTGAACTGCACAGACTGGGTGGAGCATGCGCTGGAGACGGATCTAGACCCCTATCTGCGCACACCTGAGGAGGAGATGTCGTTTGTGGCAAGGCACAACCTGGACGTCTACCCGTTTGTGGCCGTTGCTGCTTGGGGTGCAATTGGTCCAATCATCAGGCAGTCCTACGCAATGGCAAAGTTCCTGGTGCCAGGTTTGATGAAGGTGGGCAGGCCCATATTGATCCAGCTGGGGTGCCATAATCTGGTACTTTGGGCAGAAGAGATGCTGCGCATCAGGTGGCGCCTGACCTTGTGATAGGCATGGGTCATGTACCGTCCACGTCTACCGAAGTGACTCTGCCGGATCTTCTCCAGCTGGTGACTGGGGCATATGCTTTTCTCTGCCAGAGAAGGGAAAGGGAGTGCCCATGCACTGCCTGTGCAGTACCAGCCTCTTCTGCTGCAGCATCGCAACAGATCATGCAGCAGCCCCTGAGATTCAAGTCAGACACACCATCACAGCAGCTTTGCTTGTTAGCAAGCTGGCTAGCTTCAAGGGTACCCCAAGTTTGTCAGGGTCAATCTCGAGAGTCTACAATGGCAATGGTAGCAGCTGCTGATGTCGAATGTCAAGCGATATGGGGCAAGCATGGCATGGCACTCTCATGTGCTATCAGGAATCTGTGCGTCTACACTATTTTCCAGAGTGTCTGAGGCTTGCGATAAATCTGATCATTGTCAGCTCGTAAGAGCGATAAAGGTCAGTTTCCTTGAGATGACAGCAGATTGGGAGTCACTTTAGCCCTGTCGGTCACTTGTACGTCTCAGATAATGTAAGATACTTTTGAAAGCTCAAGACTTACAGGCATTGCCCCATGCATACATACAAACCTGACCAGTGCAGATTGGTGGGCTGGATGCATCTGATGACGTCCTACAACTTGCGTTTGAGCATCTAATATACTGCTTTCCTTTCAAAATGTTAAGCCCATGAACCAGCAAGACATGTAAATTGAGAAGGACCCAACTCAGTACACTCTGTGGGGATTATGACATGGTACATCAAGCTAGCTATAGCTATAGCTGTCTGCATGTGCACAGCTATGCTAAGGAAGGCTCTTCTTGCGGCCTGCTGCAGATGTCCCGCTAGGCGGGCAATCACGCTGTACAAGGTCTAGGTCTCTAATAGCAACTCAGCTCAGGGTGTGTCACAAGCGCTCCAGTAGGCGGGGGCCCTGCCATGCCAGCGCCCGGCAATGTCCCGGGCGGGCATGCCGGGCTTTTTGGGCACAGGGTCGCTGAAAATGGCGCGCTGCACAGCCACCTTGCTGCTGAGCATTGGCCGGTTCTCTGGGCTCAGCATTGCATCCTGCTCTTGTGCGGTTGGTAATGTGCTGCTCCTGTTCTCAGGGCTGGCATTGCAGTGCTCCTCTTGCTGCAACACTCGTATGCTGTCCACACAGCTGAGGGACTCCAGCCCCTCAGCTTCCCTGAGTGTGCTCCTGCATATGGTTAAGCATCAATTGCAGCAGCAGCCCTACCTGTGTTGGTACTTTTCTGGCTCTATGGCTACTGCTGTACACGGAGCCATGCCAGAGAGCAGATCTGCAACGTGTACCAGCTGCCAACGAGCTTCTTAGAGGTGCAAGCTCCCGTCTCATGCAGAAAGGAGATGCTGCACCTCATGCCCTCAGCCACAGTACTGCGTTCTGCAGCGTCCTCAGGCTGGTGCCCAAGGCGAGAGGGTGAGTCACTGCGGCTGTTCCTGGCAATGGCAACCTTCCTCACGGGGCTGTTGGAGGTCCTCAACTCGCCATACAGCGCGTTAAAGTGCACAGAGCCCAGTGGCTCTGGGCTGTCCTGCCCAGCTCTGCCGGCGTGCCCGCCATGGGACCTGCATGAGCAGTGGGAGGGTCATGACTGAACAGGTACCCCGGAAACACAGGGAGGGTGATCTCAAAACAATCACTGCGCGCTGTCTTCTCAAGCTTTAGAGGTGTCTGGTATCAGGACCACAGGCATTCATGAGAGACAGCAACTGACTTGAGGCATCTCCCATGGGCTTGCTCAATGTCAGGGGCTTGGATGAGGTTCTCACCTAGGAATCGGGCTGGAGCATGCAGGGGAGAGGGCGCCGGAGTTTTCCTGGTCTGAAAGCATTTCATGAGCGCCCTCCGGCTCATGAGGAGTGAGTAGGCTTGCGACCTCCTGGCACAGCAGGATGACTTTCGGCGTGAAAATTCAGCCAGCAGTGCAGGCTCTAGGGCTTGATGAAAAAGGCCACATGCCTGAATTCTATATGTTGGGAGAGCCCTTCAGAACTAGCCTGAAGCCAGGCATGCTGCCCTTTCAGCGACTGATGCAAGTGACAAAGACAACTTTATTGCTCTGTGTGTCTGGGGTCTAGAGATTCTGCCGTGCTATGCTTACCCCTGCAAGCGTCCACCGCCTTTGCTTCGCCGGCGACTCAATGCCATGCCGCAACCTGCTGTGCTGACCTGCCTCACTCTGCATCCGTGTCTGTCTGGGCTGCCTGGTGCTCTCAGCTTTCCTTGCCCTGCTGCTGCCAGGCTGGGCAAGGCCAGTCACGCCGATGTCAGCCAGCGACAGGTTGGCAGGTCGGCTGAGGTCACCGCTGACGGCGTGCTGGGCTGGCGCCAGCTCACCCGGGCTGCTGCGGTGGCGCCTCCCATGGGACCCATATGACTTTATCAGCGGCTCTGGCCCAGTCATGCTCCACCGCTGCTCCTGCACGAGCAGAGACCACCATTGATGAGGTCTATCTGGCTGGCACCATGTCCACTGAACACCTGACTGGGGTGCTGAGAGGGGCTTTAAGGACTGGCGTGCACACACCTGAAAGATGGCTTAGTTCTCTAGAGCTGAACAGGGAACCTTGCTGTACACCCAAGCATCTGCTTATGTAGGTCCTTACCCTGGAGGGACGAAGGATCAGCCCGAGAGGAGATACGTCCTCAACAGACGCCAACTGCGCTGCCAGCACCTCCACGCGCTCGTACGCTGCTGTGCTGGCAGCCTTGGCAGCCCTTAGCTGCCCCTTGGCTTCTCCCAGCTCCAGCTTCAGAGAAGCAGATTTTGTCAATGCAGGCCACTGTAAGATGCATATACTGTTCGGGTAGAAATTGGGCTGCTACTAAAATCCGAGCCCTCAGCTGGCATACCACTGGCTCCACAGATTCATCACTGACACTATATCACAGGAGTGTGGGGCTCAGGTGTGCAATGCTAACATGCGACAAGAATGTGCACACTATGGGTTTTCAGGGGATGGCCTTGCATTACCTGGAGATGGTGCATCTGGAGGGTGGCCTCCTCAAGCGCTTCGCTCCTTGCTGCGGCAGACAGCTCAGCGTCATGGGTGCGCCGGCGGCTGCTCTGCACCTCCCGCTGAGCGCCATGCAGCTGCATGGCAGCAACCTCCGCCGCAGCCCTCGCCTCAAGAGCCATGCCTTCTGCCGCCTGCACCACGTCAGTGCCGTGTGAGACTCAGAAAACACCCATGCGTCCTCTTCAAATGGATGTGCTGCTACTCCCAATCATGGATGATCTGCTCCCTGTGGGAGATTGCATACCTATCACTTCAGCTACCAGCTGCCAGCCTCAGCGAGTGAAGCCTCCCGTGGCCGCCATAATCTATGCTTCTCACTATGTGCCCAGTCTTGCTGACAGTACATGATGGAATTGTCTAGGCATCATCAACAGTAGCAGAGCTACCAATAAAGCACACCTGCGCCTGCGCCTGCTCGCGGTCGGCCCTGTGGCGCTGGGCCTCAGAGAAGCCCTGCATCTCCGCCAGCATGTCCTGGCACTCCACCAGCGCGGCCTGCCGCTGCTCCAACGCGTCCTCCGCTGACATCAGCGCGTGCTCCAGCTCCAGCACCTGCTCGTTCTTGGCCTGCAGCGTCACACCACAATGAGGATGGAGTGCCAGTGCGGGACGTTGCTTTCTTAGCAAGATGCTGCTGATCCAGCGTGTCCTCTGTAGACATGCGCCAGCTCCTGTACCTGCCCATTCCTTGCCTGCATGATTGCACGATGTTCTTCAAATGGCATGATGATACTGTTGGCATACCATGCAAATTCAAGCATGTCCTGCCTCCTTGGCATCCTCACTCACACCGGTGTTGACTTGCTCTGCCAGTGTAGATTCACACGCCTCCAGCATAGCAGCATGTAAGCCTAAGATCGCCCAGCCCGATACATCTGTACTGCGGATTATTTATGCCATGTCGTGAGAGGTCCTTAGTGAGCTACAGAGAGGACCAGTACCTGCAGCTCCTCCTCAAGAGCTGCCAGCCTGGCATGGAAGGCCTCCCGCAGGCTTGTCACCTCAGCAGCATGCTTCCTTGCAAGGCCCTCTATCTTGCTGCTGCTGTCTAGCAGGACGGGAGTGGGCGGCAGAGATGCCGTCTGTGACACCTGCACAGGCACGACTCCCCTTCATAACTCTACATGACGTAGGCTCGCCTGCAACAGCGAGCCAAATATGCGTATGTTGCAGTTGTGGGCATAAATAGACATGTCGTGCGCCGGGTATCACAATAAGACTCGAGGTTTCGTCCTGACACGCTCTGTGCATGAAAGTCATTGAGGCCCAAACGTAAGGTGAATGTCATATTGACTGCGTATGCTCAGAAATATTACCTGCAGAGCGCTGTGGAGCTGCCTCTGCAGCTGCTCTATCTGCAGCTGTGCAGCGATGACACGGGGGGTGTCTGAAGTGCTGGGTGAGGGCATGCCACGTGCCTGCTCCAGGGCCCGCAGCTGTTCTAGCTGCTCCTGGAGGGCCGCCACCTCAGCATCCTTCTCCTGATCAGGCACCACGCACTATGTGTCAGATGCTTTCTGGGTAAACACAATAGTACTGCTCCTCCTCAGGGGCCGGCAACTGAGCAGCCCCAATTCTTTGGGGGATCTGCTGTAAGACCTCTCCCGCGGGTGTGCCATGCTAGCCATAATCTCCCTCTAAGCAGAAGCAAGCTCTAGCTCTGATGAGCTCTTAATCTTACTAGATTGGCTGGGCATACTCTGAGCACATCCAAACTACACACAATGGTGTGGTACAAGGTCAACCTATCAGGGGCTTGTGAGCGCATCACCTCCAGGGCAGTGGTGAGATCTGCAAGGGCCTGCTTACAGGCCTGCAGCTCCCCGTCATGCATGACCGCCTCAGAGGACAGGTGGATGTTCTCAGCCCTCATGGCCTCCAGCTCAGCGACAGTATCGTCTGCCAGCTGCATCACATCCTCCCACTTGTCACTCACTGATCCATGGAAGCTGTGACTTCATAAGACCCTCTTGTGCATGGCGACAAACACTGGCATGGGATAAGACACTGATGGCTAATCCAGGGGAGCTCTGTTCTTGCATCACAATCAAAGATGCTGCCGTGGGCTCAAAGTCTACTTAAAAAGTATTGACTGCCACATGTGACAGGATCCTACCGCTGCCAGCTTGTCGCGCTCAGCCTCAATGTCTTCCAGCTGCTCTGCAGCCCCTACGCTCCTCAGCGTGAGCGCCAAGTCCTGATGCAAGATAGACTTTATTCAGTCAGAGAGGGCTGGGGAACAGATGACATGGGACACTTCCTGCCACCCTACAATTGCCCCCTTTCAGCACCAATTGCTTGCGGATTGACGTCTTGACAGGATGTATCAGGCTCAGCAGCGCAAATGTGAAATGACTTGCTATATGATGACTGCCATGTTGGGGGCATGGCTTGAGCAGCCAACCTGGTTGCTGATGCGCAGCGCCCTGGCATCTGCTTGGATGTCCGCGTTCAGCCTCTCCAAGTGCTCCTCGTACTGCATTGACAGGCTCCATGGTGAGTCCCAAATGGCATAGGGCGACATGAACACTGCTCTATATACACACTGGCACCTTCTAGAGGCATTGCTGTGATATGCGCAGTGCCTTGCAGCTGTGCTGGATTGAGAGTCTGCTCCCTACCTGCGCTTGCTGCTCCTGTAACTTAGCTTCAAGCACGCAGCACCTCAGGCAGTGCCCTTCAGGCGCTTCTGCGCCAGCATCCGGCTCTTCATGGAAGTTCAGGGCTCTAACAACCAGGCAGCTGGCTGTCGGCTCATTGACAGGGTCTGGCGTGCTGAATTTTGCCGTCTGCATGGGTGTGATCTGGGCTGTGCAGTCAGCACCCGTCTGCCAGGGTGCTGCCTCATCCTGCCATGCTTTTGTGACAGCATCACCATCCTGGCATGTCTGAGCTTGCAGCTCATCAAGGCTGTTGTTGCGTTCCCCTTTGCAGCTGAAGCTGTCCTGCTCAATGGCGGACCCGTCAGAAGTGCCTGATCTCGCACTTGGGGTGGCTGATCCAGACGCCGAGACAGATTCCGGGCGATCCATGGCTGAAGCAGGAGTACTCACATCGTACGGGGGCTGCACTGCATTCCCTTCAGCATCCAGCTGTCTGCTGAGCGGGTGCTGAGCTGGCAGGCTCGCGCCAGCTGGCTCCCTCCGGGGCGTGCCATGTGTGCTTCCATGCCGTGACATTTGATTGATGCTCTCCTGCAGAAATTGCTAGGTCAGAGTGGCCAGCAAGTACACTGCGCAAGTGCCGCACACGTGGCAGGCGTGATACTCAGTCCAGGTCATCTCAGCATGGAAATACAGGAGCATTCTTGGTGTTGCCCCCATTAATAGATACCTAAGCAACAAGAAGCCTGACTTGGACACACGAAGCGAGAGACACACTTAACCCGCAAGGTTTCGTTTGCCACAGTCTCTTGGATATGCGGTGCCACATAGTACACAGCTTCCAGGGCAGTGCACCTGCAGCTTAGAGCAGCGCTCTTTCAGGACATGGTGTGCATCCTCTGTGGCATGACGGTCCATGCTGGCCTCATTCAGCTCTGTCGCGAGCTCCAGGTTCTCCTGGCGCAGCGCTGAGCTGTCTGCGCGCTCGGCCGCCAGCTGGGCAGCGAGGCCCTGGGCCTGGGCAGCCTGGTCTGCGCGCTGCGCTCTCAGCTGCCCGCACTCTTGCCGCAGGCGCGCCAGCTCAGCATGCTCCTGCATTCACTGTGTCTTACTGGTACTGCATCAAGAGCCTGCTCAAGCTCGCCATCATAGGGACATATTGGTCAAGGCCAAGGACCTGGTTTTAGAAGATCATAGACAGTCTTGCATGAGCATAGCATGTAGGCTTGCGCGGGTGCAGACAGGACCACACCTTTCTGGGGGTTGCGCTCTGCAAGGAAACATGCTCAGCTCCGTGCTTCCGCAGGGCACTCATCTCGCTCCTCATCGCTTGCAGTTGCTCCTCTAGCTCTGAGCACCTGTTCTGGGAGGTCTGAGCTTGTTCTGCGTAGGTGCACGTACTGCTCAGTAGAAAGTTCACCTGGCCTGTGATCTCCTGGCATAGGATTTCGTGTGAGACTGTGAAGGCACGGCTTACAGAGGGTTTAACAAACGGAGTAGAGGAATTACCTTGACACTGAGCCCGGGCATGCTCTGCAGCCAGCTCCTGCACAAGCGCCAGCTGGCACTCATGCTCCACTTCAATCCGCTCGCGCTCCTCAAGGAAGTCCTGCTCCATGCGGAGCTTGAGCTGCTCTGCATGCTGCGCATGCTCTGCGGCCATGTCTTGCACCTGCTGTGCGTGCTGAGCTTGCATGTCCCGGCAGATATGCGCATGCTCCTCTCTGAGCTGATGCTCGTGGGCCGCGAGCTCCTGTGCGTGTGCCTCGCGCATGTGCTGGCACATGGCTGCATGCTGCTTGCTCAGCTGCTCCCGCATGGCCTTGATGGCGGCTTCTCTGTCCTCTGTGAGGCTGGCCAGAGCCTGTACATGCTCCTCTGTCAGCTGCTTCTGTAAAGCCTGGAGCGCGGCTGCCTTTTCTTCTGCGAGATTTGCCACAGCCTGTGCATGCGCAATGGAAAGCCTCTCTGCCTGCTCTGTCAGCTGCTGCTGTGCAGAGGCTGCATGCGCCTGCTCCAAGCTCTCCCTCAGAGCGCATTCAGCGGCTGCATGCTGTTTGCTGAGCTCCGCCTGGATGCTTGCTTGGCTCTCGGCCAGCTCCTGTGCATGCTGCTGCCGCAGGGCATGCATGGCTGCAGCATGCTCCTGCTGCAAGGGCTCCCGCAGGTCCTCGAGGGATTTAACATGTTCCTCGGTGAGCCTGCCGGTAATGCGCTCACACTCTGAGGCAAGGCGCTGACTGTGCTGGCGCGCCAGGCTGGCGGCTGCGCTCGTGTGCTCAGCAGAGAGGCTCTCCCGCAGAGCCTGGAGCTCCTGCGCATGTGCTTCGCGCATGTGCTGGCATGTGGATGCATGCTGCTCCTGCAGGCGCTCCTCTAGCGCCCTCAGCTGCTGCGCATGCTCATTCTGCAGCTTTGCAACCGCAGCTTCCTTTTCCAGTTCCTGCTGCGCCTGCCACTCTCTACCATCAGCAGCTTTGTCCTGGCTTGCACTCCCATCAGCAGGGCTAGTGGCCTTCAGCCGCCGCTCCATCTGCAGCTGCAGCGCTGTCATGCTGATCAATAGCACTGGTGCCAGCCCCAACATCACAGGCTTCGGCTGGGAGCTAGCATGATCTCCTGACAGTGCCGTCTGCCAAGCATGCCTTTGTGCTGTCTGATCACCATCACATCTCCTTGCAGGCGTCAGCCCCCGATGCTGAGCTATGCTGCTTGGCTTATGTGCAATCTTCATGTGAGTGCTGAGGCTGGGGCCACAGCTCTGAGCAGGGGAGAGCGTGCAGGGAGTGCTACTCTCTGAAGCCTTTGCAGGACTTTGCTCTGACACTAACGCTGCGCAGCCCTGTGAAGCCGCAGGGTCGTGCTCCTGAGGAGCACCGTTTGGGCGCTGCCTGATTGGAGGTGACTCAGCACTATCCATGCGGGAGAGTGCATTGGCCAGCTCAGCGCGCAGCAGCGCGTTCACAGTGTGCATGTGCTCCCTGTCAGCCTCTGCTGCTGCGCATATCCTGCAACAAGCATTGCGGAGCTTTCAGAGAGAAGACCTCATCAGGGGTGGTGACAGTGGCGATGTAGTGTGTGTTCAAGCCCCCATAAGATCCTTGCACAATAGGTTTGCTGCCTAGCTGAATTGAAATGATGTTGCAAGGAGAGCATTTTATGATAGAGGACAGCGACGGGACGCTCACCTGTTGATTTCCTGCTCATGCTCCTGCTGCAGCTGCTCCAGCATCTCGCTGTGGCTGGCATGGCTGTCAATGCATTCAGCCATGTCCGCCGCCTTGCTCTCCTCTGCACCAGCCAGCTGCGCCCGCAGCATTTCAGCCTCTGCCCTGGCCTCTTCCAGTGCTGCAATGTGTGCATCATCAGCTGCGACCATGTCTTGGAGCTGTTTAGCCAAATCAGACTCCCGGTCATGGAGCAGACCTTGCAGCTGCTCCACACGGCTCTGCAGCTGCTGTAGCTGCTCAGAGTGCTGCGCAGCAGCAGTGGCCTCCTGGGCGGTCAGTTTTTCCTGCAGCTGCGTGATGCACAGCTCCAGGCGTGTGGTCTGGCGCTCCTGCTCGGCAAGCTGCACCTGAGCGCCCTTGCGCGCTGACTCAGACGCTGCCAGGTCATCTGTCGCAACCTTCAATGCAGCTTCCTGATCCTGCAGCTGACCCTGCAGTGTCACAATCTCGCTCTGCGGCTGTGCAACGACCTCCTTTACTTCCTGGGCCTGCAGCTGCTCCTGCAGGCGCGCCTGCTGCTTTGCTGAGGTGTCCGCCTGCTGGGCCTCCATGCTGGCGCGCAGCTGCGCCTCGCTCTGCAGCTGCTCAGTCAGGCCCATGACCTGCTTCATCAGCGCGTCTTGCTGCACTACCGCAGCCTCCTTGGCACTGGTGCACTCCTGTGCGCCAGGCAGCGGATGAGAGATGTCCTCAAGAAGAGAGGGGTGTATTCCTTAGGGCATTGCCGCTACTGAAGGTGCGCTCACATCTCTGGAAGTATAGCACAGCAGCGCAACACAAGCTTGGCATTTGCTTTCTCCAATGAGCTCGTCCTGACAATAGGAAGTGTTCATGCCCAAGGACATTCAAGAAAAGGTGTGAGACGCCCTCATTCTCTGTTGCCGGCTCACCTTTGCTAGCGCCTCCCTCTCTCTGTGTGCCGCCCTGAGAGCCCGGGCATGGTCTGCCCGCATGGCGTCAATCTCCTGCTGCAGCGCCTCTTGCGCCTGCTGCTGCGCGCTCTGCAGCGCTGCGCTGTGCTCCATTGATGCCATGACCTCCTGCAGGATTTGTACGATTCAGTCCACTCAGCGGGATGACTGACCTTTGCAGCAGAGTCGACAGACATGCAGCGCCATCAGAGAACTTGTGCCAAGTGGTACCAGAGGTGAGGAAGCATGGTAGGTAGATGCAGTGATGTGAGGTCAGCTCAGATACTTGCCTGCATCTTGCCAACCTCTTTGAGGAGCTCCTGCTGCTTCTGCCTCACAGACGTCACCATGCTGTCCCCTGCAGGCGCTGCATGCCCCGCCTGCAGTGACATCGCAGACATGGTGAGCAAGCACGGCATCAATTTCGAGCAGCGGGAGAGCGCTTCTTATATGGCGCCCTGCATCCAGCCCCACTTCATTCTGTTATATGCAGGACATGCGCAGGGTGCAGGCAATGTTTAAACATCACACCTGCCCGGGCGCACTGTGCTGGGCATAAACTGCTATGTCAGCGGCCTGCTGCTGGAGCTTGGCCTGCCATGCAGCTGCCTTGTGCTTGGCAGCTAGCACTTCTGCGGCTGCATGGGCCCTTTGTGACTGCTCTCTCTGCGGTCGACATCTGTATCTCAAAAGACACAACATGCGCAAGCACAGTGACAGGCATATCAGCGTTAGCACTTCTTTGCTGGGCAATTCCAGGTGTACATGACTAGTCCAGATGGGGCACCTTCATATTCAGTGAGTCACCTTGAGCATTTCTTGGACTTGCTTCTGGTGAGCGACAGTCATGTGCTGAATCTCCAGCTCAGCGTCTTGGAGGGCACGCCTCAGGCTGGCTGACTCAGCACGCAGCCTCTCCACGTCCCCATAAGCAGGCACCACCTGTGTTCGGCAGTTGCTAGACTTATGCGTGCTTCCTCAGCAACTTACAGCACACAAGAGTTCTCCAGCCAGAGCTGGTGTACAGTTTGCTGCTTGGAACACGCTAGGGTCGCTTTCCACAGCTCAATAAGGCTGTGAGTCACGTTCAAGGTATGAGCGCCTTGTTCTGAACAGGACTGAGTTATGACTTCAGCACCTGCTGCAATGGCTGCAGTGCGGTGACTCCTGTGCTGCCCTGGCGCATAGCCGTCATCTCGTGCCTCAGCATGGCCATCTGGTCCTGCAGCGCAGCAACTTCCCTGTGCTGAGCAGCCATAGCCATGTCGACCGCGCTGCCACCTGACTGCTGACCTGGCTGCAAGTTGCCTTGGCCTTGGCCGAGTCCGGACTGCTGCATGCCAACCTGTACAGAAGGGCGTTGTGTACCTCATGACATGCAGCCGCCCTGCAGTGCTTGGTGATGGTGCGTGAATTTTTTTTTCCTGGCAAGGTGAGGGATGAAGTCTGCCAGGATGTATATAAAAGGACGGGCTGGGAGATTACCTGTCCAGCAAGAAGCTGCCTGGTCTTCTCATGCTGCTGCTCAATGACTTCCTGCAGCCCCATCGCGACCACCACCCTGCATTTAGGGCACGCAAAGCTTCAAAATCTCTGCTTGCCGCATTTGACGTCAGCATGCAGCACTTCCCTCTGCCTGAACTGGTCTTCAGAGCTTGATTGCGGCTCCTTGATGGCAAGCCCCTACACCGGCGTCAATGCAAGATGCTATCGGTATAATGTAGACTGTGGAGACACGGACCACTGGTTGAGCTTGTGCTGCAGAGTGGCGCAGTCATGGTACACTTCATGCAGCTTGTCTGCTATGGCGTCCTCGAGATCAGCGTCCCGCCTTGTTGTGCCGAATGCCAGTGATGCCAGAAAGGAATCCACCTACAGATGATATCCTGCTTCAGCTGTCGGAACAGTCCTCCTAGGCCTGACATTCCTAGAATACGTGATAGGCAGGGTAGGCAGAACGGTGCAAAGCAAAGCATACCTCCTCGCGAATCTCATAGTTGGTAATGACTGGAACTCCAAGGGGCATTCCGCCCTCCAAAGAGCGCAAAAGGTCCATGTCTCTAGATGTGCCGACCGTTCAGTGGATTTACTCCGTGTGTCTCAAATTCCAGAGAGCCTGGACATGCTAACATGTGCACCATTTGCTGAGTCACCTGTGAGCACTGAACAGATCAAGGTCTCAAGCTGGGAGAAACGCCAGCAACAGCAGGGGTTGGAAGACACACTGCATAGAACTACACACCACGAGCGATCCCTGGGGGAATGCATAAGGCTCACCTCAGGTGTATAACGGCCAGCCATCTTGCGATATAGCATTGCTGAGATGCTCATACACGAGCATTTGATGTTTGGAGTCAGAGCTTCATGTGTTCTCTACAGGCAATTTGCGCTGCTTCTCGCATACTGCACGCTCGTGCTTATGCACAAGCAAACCAGTACTTTGGCGACAGAGTTACTCTCATCCCAATCCCGATGGCACAGTCTGATGCACAGTGGCTCTCACATATATTCTAATACCACTCAGGATGCGTTGAGGAAAGTTCAGGGCAATGCAGCCGCGGCTGTTCAACAGTCTGCTTCTACCGCTCATGTCCTGATTTGGCGATCTGCTGAACTGCATGCTTCGAGCTGTTCCAGTGTGGCAAGTTGGAGGAAATGCAAGCAGCCCTTGTCGTGACAAATGACCAGTTACGTTAAATTTGACATTCCTCATTTGTTGCCGCTCCAGCTCCTCAACTTCCAAATCATCAGTAGGATGGCAGGCTTGTGATATCATAGTGGGTATTCGGGAGGCCACACACCTCCATGTAGTTCAATAGGGGGCGCTGTGTTATAATAGCGGACGCTGAGAAAATGTTGTTGTTGTCATCGTGACGCAAAAGGGCTGTTTGCAATTTCACCCTCCATGTTCGGGAGGCGAGCTGTAGATTTGGTCAAGGAGCTCGTCAATGCTGGCTCTGATGCACTACCACCTTACAACGTAATTCTCCACCATAGGCGTTACGCTCGCTTGCATGCGTCCTGACGATCTTTGGAATGTATACCACAAGATGCCCTGTTTGGAAGAGCTTGTGCCGAGGAGGCACAGGTCTTCGGACGAGACCTGACTGTATAGTAGCTCGTTTTGCAGGACGAGCAGGTCAGGCTCGTTATAGAAGAGGTGCAGGAACATGCAGCTGCCATGAAAGAGCTCAGCAGGTGAGCAAACCTGCAGCAGTATGCTAGTCACCATGATAGCAGGAACCTCCAACGTAGACCTATGCTCACCAGCCTTAGGTTGCACTTTACATCCTTATCCTACGCACAGTTGCTCTCATCAACATCTCCTGAGGAGTCGAAAGGCCTCCTTGTCCTCTGTAGTGATTGTAGATTCTACCTTATCACGCATCAGCGAGTCTGATTGCAGGAGCCTGAACGAGCTGAAGCAGGCACGAGAGGCAGAGCTGGAGGCGCGCTAAGGATCAGCAAGCAGGCTCGGGCAAATACTGTCTGAAAAGCTTACAGACCTCAATATGACTTTGCAGGAGCCTGAACGAGCTGAAGCAGGCGCGGGAGGCAGAGCTGGAGGCGCGGGGGGAGCCCAGCGACGCGGTCAGCTTTAGCGACTTCCCGGAGCAGTCCAGCGCCTTCATCGTGCACCACACCAGCATCCTGCGCAACAAGCGCCTCCTCCTCATCTACACGTGCGCGCCCGGTCCCTCTCACGCTCACAGAGCAATGGCTGAACTGTAAACCGATTCAATTGAATGCTGCAAGTCCACATGCCCCAACAGCACGTGCACCACACCAGCATCCTGAGCAGTAAGCGCCCTCTCCTCATCTCCACATGCGCGCCCAGCCCCTTCTCATGCTGAAAGAGCAGCGGCCTACCTGTGGACATCTTGCCGGGATGGATACTGCCAGTGCACATGCCGCAACAGCTCTGTGCACAGTGCACTGTGAGTGGGGAAATTTTCTCCAGTGGCAAGTAGAATGCAGCTCGTGCAGCCCATGCATGCTCAGCTGGCATGTTGTGATACAGCGCAGTAATCAATCAGATTCTTGGGAAGGATCCAGCTTGGGGGGTGACTGTCCCCTGAACAGTTTGCAGCGTGAGCATGAGCGTGCATTGAGGGTGTCGACTGGTGCAGGAAAGAACGGATGGACCGTATAAAGCGCCTGAGGTGGCAGCAGCGCAGCTTGCCAGACAGCATCAAGATCAACCTGAGCCCTCAGGAGATCCAGGTGCATTACCCAAGCATGTGGCAGTCTCTGACCATGAGGTGGTCTGGTTTTAGAAGTATGAACACAGGCATACACCCGTTCTGAAGGCATCCTTGCGAGCAACTGTAAAAGAACCAGGCCAACACTATCCCTGCCTTATGCAGTGGTTTAGCACATATAGCCGCCTGCTCAGCGACTACATGCGACGGGACAAGGGCATCGGCATGGACCTTACCCTGGTACATCCCCTTTTCATACTCTGATGCAGCACTGCAATATCATGACCCTGCATACAACATCGCATCGTCGGGACATGCGCTTAGGGATGCAGAGTGTCGGGAGCAGACAGACTTTTTGGCTCAGTGCAGCCATTGCCCTTCTGGCATTCTGACGGATCAGCCATGTACAGCACTCTCCCACCCCCTGGAGCAGTGGGCTGGGCAGGGGGCCTGTGCTGGCATGTGGCGAACCACGTCGTGCACTGCACCTGCAGACATTTGCTCAGGCGCTGTGCTGCTGGCCTGCAGGACACGCAGCCGCCCAAGGCGCCGGACATGTTTGTGCGCGTGCTGCAGGACTGCGGGAACGTAGCCTTCAGCACGGGCTCTGTGACGCTGAAGAAGGGGTCCACACACTTCCTGCCCCAGGCAGAGGCAGACCACCTCATCCAGGAGGGTGTCCTAGCGCCCAGCGAGTCCGGCCCCATTGAAGCCTTCACGACGCCCTTTGACTACATCTGAACGCTCTTGCGCCTGCTCTGTGCGCGCATCAAACTTGTACCGACAGCTGTGAGGGGCAGAGTGTAGGCATCTGATGCGTCCCCGCTACGTAAGGACGTGGTGCAAATGCTGCTCCTGATGGTCACAGACGAGCAGGGCTAGGCCCCAGAGACTGCATGGCAGCCGGCCTCATGACTACATCTGAGAACCCAAAGGCTCGTGTGCATGGCTGATCCAAGCCATTGTGCTATATGTTATGGGGTGAGACCACCTAGGACGTGGTAGAGTCACCACTGGGCTGTATCATGAAGTGAGATGCCCCAGGCAAGTCGGTTCCCAAGAAGAAACGCGCAGCCTCAAACCAGGACAAACGCAACCGTAGGTCACTAAACAAGCCCACAAAGAGCATGCGCGGTCTTAAATGTGACCCATCGCCCTGGCGATCTGCTCTTCCCCCGAAAGGTTGAGTGGGGTCGAGCAGCATTAAAAAGAGTGGTCCTTAAGGCCTCTCCTAGATTTGATGGATACAGATGTCTTGAAGTAGGCAGATCGACCTCCCTCCGTTGAGATCCTTGCATTTTGTATGCAGATCGCCAGGTCCCTGAACTTCATAATGGATAAGTGATGTGTAGCTTATACAGGGTGCACTACCGCCAAGGGCTGCTACGCGAGAGACAAGATTGTTTACGGGCGGAGCCTCTGACAGGCAGCAGGCCATTGCTCAGCACCAGCGACCAATCTCACAAGGGTTGACGTAACCATGTGCAAGATTCCCTCTGTCATCACAGCTCGATAAGACATCGGCTCGAACCCACTCTTAATATTCCTGCAAGTTGTGACATCATGGCGAACAGGGGCTCGCTGAAGCATCCAAAACGTCATGGTGAAAGACACCGCCTTCCGAGCTGGCTCAGCGCCAAATTGGGCACACGATCCCGTTTAGGCAATGCTGAGTATGACCTTCAACCGACAGCTTGCCGCCTTGCATTGTTCCCGTACCTCGCCTTCAGTCACGATCACCCTCAGGTGATCAACAGTTTACACATTTCCCTGTGCTTGCCTGTGGCGTGATTCGCACTCTATTCTTGAGGTATTGTCGGACCGACTTTCAAAGTTTGCTGAGGTCATTCTTATCGCGCAGCTGCCCTTTCTTGCGCCGGCTGCTTGCAATAGGTAATAAGATACAGGAATAGCCTGATCCCAGCAATTGCAGGTTGATGTGCGGTCAGTTATCTTGCAGGGTATCTAGCTCTTTCACAGTTTGAGGCCAAGACCACTCCTGTGCAATCCTGTCCCAAGTCCTCACGTATGTCGTGATCAACTTCCGCCATAGCTATGTCTCCTAAATGCCGCTCCCGCAGGTATGTCTAGCCGCACGCTCCCTGACGCATAACAACAGCGCTGCCTAGTCAGGCACATCTCGTTTGACCAGTATCAGACATCGAGCGCTGAGACACTTTGCTTCAGCCTAACGTCAAACAGCTTTTCTGAGCACAGCCATGACTACCTTTCTTCACGCAGTTGTTGAGCTACATTTCAATCAGCAGAACCCAACTTGAAAGCAAGAGCAAGATATCAAGGGCGATTTGCATGTGTGCTGGAGTGCTCTCAATGTGCTGCTGTTGCGTGCAGCCTCGCTGCTGCAGCGCCTTGCATCAGGTCCGTGCAGCTGTTCTGCATGGCATGCCTGGTGCTTCATGCCGCTGCTCAGAATACAGGTGTGCACCTCTTTGTACGGCAAAGCAGTGCTTGATCAGATTGAGGCCCTCTTGTGATGGATCTGTCATGGAGACACACCTGTATATAACGTATGCTGACAGTCAGATGGAAAAGCCAAAACATCACGCACAGCAACATCTCTACCACATGAACAGACGAAGCATACTCTGATCATGGATGACTGCCAACACAGTGACTGTGTTTGGCCACCTGAGAGAGCCAGTAACATCCGGCCAGGCTCCCCCTGCACATGCATTTCAAGTCGCATAGACCTACGGCAGCTCCTCCATTCTCACAATCCCAAAGCGATGCCACTCATGCATTGCAGGCAATTGCAGCGTGGCTCACAAGGGCCTGGTGAGCACTGTCCAGAATGAGGCAGCTTAGACTACAGGGCCCGTTCTGTAGGCACTTATGCATGTGGTTTGATAGACGCGTGTGCCTGTGCAGGCAAGTTCCGTGTGGCTCAGGGCCTGGTGAGCACCGTCCAGAATGAGACAGTCCAGGCTGCAGGTCTCTTCCCGGCCAGCAAGGCCAAGTACAAAGCGCTCCAGGCAGAAACCGTTACGCTCCAGGCCGAGAACACTGCGCTGACGGCTGCCAACGCTCAGACCCAGGCGCTCGTCAACAGCATAGTTGCCCAAGTCAACGCCCTGACCCCGGTACGCCCTTTACCCTCCTAGCCACTTGCAAGGCATTGAAAGTCTTTGGAAGTCTTTGAAGGCTGTATCTTGGCTTACAAAGACTTTCAATGCCTTGCAAGGCTCACGTAAAAGTGTTCACCCTTCGAGCCTTGACAAGCTGAGTGAAGGTTTGGTCCCTGGACAGATGCGGCTGTGGCATGCTTATTGTGGGACATATCAGAGGAGGGCTTCCCTCATGATGTGCATGAGGGGCCTGGCACCCAGTATGACAGCCTTGCAAAGGGAAGGTGATGAGCTGACAGATTAAATCCACATGCAGGGCTACAATGGCACCAATGGTCTCAATGGTATCAATGGCACAACAGGTGACAAGCAGGCTCGCTTCCTCTCAGGGCATGTTGTGTAGCACTACCGCCACAGTGGACTCATTGCAACCCTTGTGCTGGCTTTTGCCTTGCACACATGCGGCCTGCGTGCACAGAGAGCAACATGCAAACTGGTGCTGCGCAGGACCCCGTGGTTTCACAGGTCTGACAGGTGGCACAGGCAGCAGCGGCGCAACAGGCGGCACTGGCGGCACAGGCAAGTGAAAGGCCACTGCATGCCCATGCTGTTGGACTGAGCAATGTGGTGGTGCTTTATTGCTCAGTGCCAGGACATGTGTGCATTGAGAACGCCCTAGGATCATCCAATTGGTCTCTGTATGTGTGATTGACAAGGTCTGCTTAGCATCAAATCCTGAGAGAGCAAAGTCTGCTGCAGGTTCCACCGGCAAAACCGGAAACACTGGCATCACAGGCAACACCGGCAGCACGGGCTATACTGGAAGCACAGGTGCCTGCTCAAGTACCTTGTATGTGTGATCAACGAAGAATACACACACACTGTGAATGATGGCACACTGTCAAGTTCCTATGAGCCTCATCTTGACATCATGTGCCCAGTGCTCAGTGCTTGAAGAGCTTGCAAGCCGGCTGCAAAACCTTCTTTGCAATTTGGCTCTGCCAACATGTCAGCCTTACTCACAGAAGTTCCAGCCATCAGAGCATCAATCATACTTGGGCATTCAACATGGTGTCCTGCATACCATCAAGCATGCATGCGTGACGCTCAGCAAAGCTTGCAGGTGCCACCGGGTTCACTGGAGCAACCGGCCTCACAGGCGAGATCCATCATCTAAGCTATCAATGTTGTGGCTGCTTTATTGACAATGCTTTCAGCAAGGATGGGCGTGCTCAACTCCTAGGATCATGTTGACAAAGGTGTTGCACAGTGATCCGCCACTAGGCTTGCGCTGAATTCGCAATATCTTTGCAGGTGGCACAGGCAACACCGGCACGACAGGTTCCACAGGCAAGCATGGCCCGGCACCACCAGATAGGCTGGTTACTGTTGTGCCACAGGCCACATGAAGATTGGAGTGAATGATCCTCTCACTATGCTTGAGAACACCCGAGACAATCTGTTGTTTTGTAGACCTTGTAAGTCCACGCAGTGTCCTTTATGATGAGGTTCTAGATGTGCTTTGTGCAGGTGGCACCGGCGCATCTGGAGGCACTGGATCAACAGGTACCAGCTTTGCTGTTGCTTGCGCATTGAGATCATGACCACACATGCCTGCATGCATGCATAGGCTTGACGGATTGCCCGGTTTGCTCTGCATGGATTGTCCCTGTTGCTTGCTGAGAAATGCAGAGACATACATCATGGCATGGGATGGGCTGACTTCTGCCCGAGTCGGTTGCCACACCTGGGATCATCATGTAGCAGGACTCTTAAATGACCTGCACTCAAGATACCAGAGCACTTGCAGGCGCTTCTGGCAGCACTGGTGGCTCTGGAGGAACTGGCGCAACAGGCAGCACAGGCTCTACCGGTGAGAGCACAAAACCTCTTCTTAGATGGCTCTCTTGCCCATCTGTAATCCGGGAGGATGGCATTACCTGTCGCAGTGGCCATCTATCATTTTGCGCACTTTTGCTGATAATGGGGTGGCCATGTTCTGTGTGTGATGACGTTGCCTCGGAATGCATCAGAGGCTGACCATGCTCTGATTGATTGGAGATTGGATGCGACTGTGCAGGTAGTACTGGATCCACCGGTAGCACAGGCAACACTGGAGGCACAGGCAACACGGGAGGCACCGGCAACACTGGAAACACAGGTGACAGCCAACACATGCTCAGGTCACTTGCTAAGCCTCTATCTGGTTGCAGCAGGCCTAGCAACCCTTCTGTGCTCATCTGCAATCCATTGTACATGTGCATCTTTGAGCTTTTCAGGAGTTGGCGCCAATCAACTGCTATTTTGTAGGTGGCACCGGCAACACAGGTGCATCAGGAAACACAGGTGTGCCAATGTCACCACCACCGGCCTGTGTTTTTACAAGGCCCTGTCTCACGATGATCACTCTTTGGCCTGAGAATTCCCTAGATGCTATGACATTATCTTGTCATCAGGTATCATGTACCACGCTCTCTTAGAGATCATATGAGGCCTTTATTGGGTGATGCTAACTCCGAGTCTGCTCTCTCTGTAGGCAACACTGGAAACACAGGAAACACTGGCACTAGCACCAAGTAAGAGGCTCGTGGCCTGCAATGTGCCCGCAATAGAGCGCCCCCTGCCGGAAGCGCTTGCAGCGCAATACCTCAGTTTCCGCAGAAGCCGCATGAGTGGCCCTTCAGAGCTCTTCAAAATTTTCCTGATGTCGATGTCCTTCTCTTTGACATGGGTTTCTACTGGAAGTGAAGATCGAGCGCAACCTTCCGGTGGTGTTGAGCGGTGATTGACGGGCTCACCAGCAGCATCTCTTACGCAAGCATACCTGCAAGCTATGTTCTGCCATGCTTGCAAGGGGCTTTGCACGTCCCTCTCTTCCCCCAACAAGATTGATGCCTCTCTTTTGCCGTGTACACATGCAGGAGATGTAATCCATGCGTGTGTCCCATGGCGGTCATATCAAGGGCGGTGTATTGTGCGTGGGTATAAACTTCCATGTTACGGTGGCTCCTATGGAAGCCTCCAAGGCTCTGAGTCACCAGGTTACATACTCAGTAGGCTAAATCCTTATTCAAAAAGGCTGCATGGCTTGACAGCTAGTGTTGTGTTGCATCCTATGAAGCATGGCGCAATCGATTGCGCCTAGCGGGCACAAAATGCATGCCTTGGCATGTGCTTTATTCGGACCGTGTCGACAAACTGGGTGAGGATAAGAATGACAAAGTGCAACCTGGGACCAGACAAACACTGCTTGCTACATTGTCAAAGTAGGCTGAAATTGCGTAGTGGTATGGCGTCAGACGCGGAGTCAGTCTCTCTTCAAGTTCCAATAATGGCATTTGCCAGTCTTCCAGAAAATGATCGGACCCCTTTTGCATATGAGATCATCCGAGTGCGTACATGGTGAGGAGCTCCTTGAGGGTGAATTACCTTCTAGTGATGCACAGACACCGCCAATCTCATAGGCTTGGGATCCTTCTCCGATGCTTCAAGAATGGTAGCCAGAGTTCAGAGCCAATTGATGACAATCATCACACTGACAGATGCAACTTTGATGAGATTTGATTCCAACGTCCTCAGTACTCAGGCTCGTAGTATGGTACATGATGAAGGTCCCCTACATTGGAGTGCTAAGCCTCTCAAAGGTGAGCCATGTCTATAGTCTAGCCGGGCATGCAATGACATAGTGGATGCCATCAATTATCCATCGGCCATAAGTCTTGGCCCTCCACAACAGCCTTCGGGGAAGCTTATATATTGATTGGGGAACATGAAATATGTAAAGCAACGACCACAGTTTTGAGCTCAAAGCGATGGACCTTGGCCGGCTGTCCTTGCCGCACTCATTGACGGTCTCGTGATGAGATTGATGCTGGTAGCCGCAAGCTGCTAGGCGTCACTGACTAATCCTCAATCAGCCATATCGGGAGCAATAATGGCTAACATGATGCTCGAGGTCTCTAGGACGGTGAGAATTCTAGCTAGTCACTGGGAATAGTTGAGACTTGCCAAACTATGAGATGCACCATACCCGCTGACCCGGCCATCTCCTATGCCGGAATTCCCAGGAAGAGAGGCACAATGCCCCAAAGTCTGCAATAGTACTCCAATGTCGGACACAAGCAAAGGTTCTCAGAGCTACACACAGTCCCATGCACATCTATGTCCACCCATCTATGCCCGCAAGGGCTATCCTGAGTTGCATGGACTCACTTGGGACCGCCTGTAAAACCACAGCATGGGCACGGGCCCATGACAATGTGTGTCTCAGGTGTGTCTAAACTTTACCTTGGAGGCGCATGGCCCCTTGGACACATGTACGACCACCAGTCGGCAGAGTATATCCACCATGGCAGAGCTGCCCAGGCCCATGCAGTCAAAATCTGGCACGGGAACACTTTTCCACCCGGGGCATAGCATGCAGGCACAATCTGATCTGCGCCCGACCCCCGTGGTAGTATACAAATGATGACAAGGAGACACCTAGTGATGCGGCCGCAGTATTGGAACACAATCTTTTGCCATCATACCTGTCAATAATGATCCAGGACATCACAGTTTGATGCGCACTCATGACTGTTGTACTTTTTGTCTGTCATCTGGCATGTGTTCTATCAGTGAGGGCACCTCCGCATGCCGTGCTGTATGCATGCCTTTTTCATCCTCACTTGCGCAAGGGCGCCTCTGACAAGACTTACAAACAGAGATGTAAGCATGCAAGTGCTGCACATAGCGCCTTCACCTTTCGGGACTTCGCGCCTGTATTTGTTCTGCGCAATGCGCGCACCTTGCGGTGCTGCGCGGCCATTGCGGAAGCGTCCATGTTTGCGCAGATGATAGCACATCATGCCGAGTGTACAGAGCTTGGGCCAGTAGAGATGCTATACCATATCCTCGATACTAGAGCTCAGGGAAAGGTCAGCCGGTATATTGCGTGTGTGATGAATCTGCCAAAGCAGGAATGCACTTTACCGTAGCTGCTGAACCCCGGCTTCTACGATGACGATCTTTACGATGAAAAGACTTACGTAAAAGCTGAAGAGGCAGCTCTTAGAGTCTGCATATTATTCTTAACGGGAGTACATTCATCCTTTGCTGATGTGCTGCCTTGATCACTCTGTACCACAGCCATCTGTGTGAGGCCAGGCCGAGATGTATCTCTCAGGACCAGCAGCAAGGGGGGGCCCTTGCGGTCTACCGACAGTCCTGCAAAGAAGGGCTGTGATCCCTAGAAGTATACAGTGCGCCGTGGCTGCCGCGCCAAGGACTGCAAGCATCGACCCAAAGACCTACATGCCGGACTCCAAGTACAGCACCGAAGCCATCAAAGAATGCCTGAGCCACTCCGATCTAGGTCAAATGTCAAATGCGGAGGCAATGTGCCGTATCGAGCTTGCCGCAGCGTACAGGGTGTTCGCCTTGAAGGGATGGAATGACAACGTCATCGTCTCAGCTCCCATGCTTGCGCCGGTATTTCTTCACTGTAGGCGGAGATTTGGTCCTTAGATACAGCTCAAAGTTTCAGTAGATATGTCCTGCTGAAGATCTTCAACCATCTAACCGTCAAAATACCGTCAGAAGGTGGTGCCAGTGATGAGAAGGAAGCTTTCCTGATCAACCCCTTTGGCCTGCGCTGTAAGCTTCCAACCTCGTCTGCCGCAATTATCAAAACGAAGACGGCTTGCGTGAGCCGATCCTGAATGAGCAGATGGGGTTTGCATTCTACGTAATACCATGAGTCACCAACTCCTGCAGGCAGGGTCTCTAAGTGTCAAATGTGCTTGCAGATGATGAGATCACTGCGAGCAGCCTGCTGACCATCACTGAGGACGGTGATGTCATCAACCCTGGCGTTGTGGGGGACATCTTTGGCGTGAACAAGGCCGGCTTCATCATCCACAGCGCCCTCCACCGCGCGCGGCCGGATGTGAGGAGCGTCATGCACAGCCACTATGCGCCTGCTGCAGGCGTCTCTGCCCAGCGCGACGGCCTCAAAGTGAGCCAGATTATTTTGCGCATCGCGGTGTTGCCTTGCCTTGAGGTCATGCCTTTCCTCACAACGGCAGAGCTCACCCAGACCGATGTCAGAATGCTTGCACCATTCTCAGGAGCGCCAAGCTATATGGTCCCATTTTGCAAGCCTTGCCCAGCCCAGCCCAATGCAGCCCAGGCACCAACCCCGACAAGCTGCAGCTCATCGCTTGTCAGGCCTGCTCACAATAGCATAGCGGCAAGGGTCCTAGCATACCATAGCTCTGAGTGCGGTGCGGTGGATGCACGCAACCAGCCATCCAGGGACTCTCAAAGGACTGCTTGGGCATCACCAAGAAAACTTATGACGGGCATGACATGTCTGTGGACATGCTGCAGGAACTCGCGCAGACAATTCATCTCCTGGGGCCGATTGCATACCACGACTACGAGGGGATTGTTGTGGACCCAGCTGAAGAGGAACGGCTAGTGGCCGATGTTGGCGAGTCCAACACGGTGTTCCTGCGTAACCATGACGTCAACACGCTTGGCAACAGCGTTGGCGCAGCGCTGATCCAGATGGATCAGCTCATGCTGGCGTGCGAGCTGCAGGTGTGCTTATTCCATCATGCGGGGCGACTCCAGTTGTGCTGCTCTTGAGCCTGCTGTGAGCTGTGCATCAATCGCATTTGCTTTAGTGAGGTCATCATTGCAATTGGAGCAAGTATAGCCATACAGGGTTGAAGCGTGGGCAAGGACCACAAGGGTGTGAGGTACGTCATATACTAAAATTTTTGATTTCCTCACAGACAGCAGCAGAGGCTGCGGGAACGGACAATCTGCTCACTCCGCCCATAGACACCATTGAGAAGACGTACGAAGTGACGCGCACCTTCACGGGCAGCGCCGGCTTTGGCATCATGGAGTTCTGTGCCATGATGCGTCACCTGGACAAGCTGGATGACTCGTATCGGCTCTGAGACACGCATACCCGCAGGGTGCACTGGCTGTCTTGTCCGAGTACCGAGTCTGTAAATGTATGTGTGAGAGGGAGTCTGCAAGATAGTCAGCGTGTTTTTGAAAGAGGATCCTGACGATGTGGTGCACAGATCAGCGCAGACTATTGCTGCTTATTTGTTGATGGCTTTGGAGCGATCAGCTGGTGCAGCCACAGCGGCATGTCAGCTATGCTGCGCAGTTCATTGCTATCAGTTTCACGAGCATTCCCGGTGCAGGGTAGAATCCAAGGCAGCACTTTTGTATATCTTTTGCAGCCTGCAGACAAAGCCAGTGACTGCTTGCTAAACAATGCGTATGCTAAACAATTTGCATGCCTCTCTGGCGTGCACTTCAGCCTGCGCCATTCTGTGAAGGGTGCATCTGGAAACGCTGATGTACATGAAGGAACAGACAGCATGTCAGAGAGAATACATCAATTGAGGCTCTATGCTAAGTCCGTCGCAAATATGCTCATCCTTTCACGATATCATGCGCACGCTAAGTTGCTCTGTAGGAGCTAGGTCAACTACCGAGCATGTGCCAGAACGCAATATTGGCACTATACGCAAGCTCCTGCTCTGCTGTTCAGACCCCCAGTAGTCACCCAGTCTTGGGCTTCCTTGCTGGCGGGGGCGCCATGCTGGCATTCCCATTGGGAGTCCCCCTCTTGATGCCAAGCATGGCTTCCACCTTGCGTGCGCCTGTCAGGGGTGTCTCTCCTCCGCCCAGAGAGGGGGCCATGGACAGAGCGCCCTTCTCTACAGTGGCGTACCCGCTGGCTGGGTCGCTGGACTGGCCTGGCTTCACTTTCCCACTCAGCACCTGCAAGCATGCCAAGGGTAGTGAGCTTTGCTTACAGACGATGAGGAGAGGAAGCCTTGCCCTAGAATTACGAGCGTCACTCAAGCAATGCAGGCCAAGGCTAAATTCATGCACGTTCCCACATAGCCAATACCAGACTGGTGGTTGCTGTCAGACTGCTGTCTCACAGAGGAGTGCAAACACTGCCCGAGAGGACACGAGGAGCCCATGCCTTATATGCTCAACTTCACAATGTAGTGATACACTCACTCAGAGGCAGGGTGCAGCGTTTTAGGAATGTGCAGAAGTATGGTGTGGCACTCTGCTCCTAGGCAACAGTCAGACAGGAGAGGGCTTCAATGCCATCAGCCTGCTGCTTCCAGTGTGTCTGAGAGCGCCCCCCTCTACACTGTGCTAGCAGAAAGACATGCCAGCCACCACTGCATGTAGGACTGGGAGTTACGTACCAGGTAGGGCGTGGCGCTCTGCTCCTGGACGGCGGCCAGGCGGGAAAGGGCGTGGTCCTCTCCAATGGCGCTCATAGTGCGGCGCTTTCGCTCCTGCTCCTCCGCAATCTTGCGGAAGCGCTTGTCCTTCTTGTTTTTGCTGGGGTCCTTGCCGTGGAAGCTGCGCGCACAAAGACAGGCGCTGTCAGGACTCTTGAGTCTATCTATTCACTAGATGGCTGCATGAGTCTAGGGCAGTGTCCACCAGTCCATTTTCAATTGCACACTGACCTAGTGGGACATTGGCCAGGGCATACACTGACAAGGCAGCCATACATTCAGCCGCCTTCCTGCACCCAGCTTGATATCGGGGTCCATTTGCAAGAGCTACCAGCAGCCATGCTCTATCATGGATGCATCTTCTTGGCCTCACAATCCTGTTGCTTACCTGTAGCACAGGTTGCGGAAGCGCTCCTTGGGGGTCATGATGTTGCCGAACTCGTCACGTTGAGTCAGCGCGCGCTCGATGGCAGCCGCATGGAAGTTGTCCTGGCGGCCGCCAGTGTAGACGTCCGTCAGCTGCCCCTCGTTGCGCAGCCGCTGCGCCTCGTTGATGTCGTTGGTGCGGCCGGCCCACTGCAAGGGGGCCTTCAGGTCCCCCCGGTCCTTCAGCAGCTCCAGGGCTGCACCAATGCCTGCAGACAGACAGCACGCCTCATTCGAGAGTCCATAATTGCCGCAACCTGCGGTGCTGTGAGAGCGATGCGAGGGCCTGCATTGCTGCTGGAACAGTCTTGTTGTGCTATGTACGCCTGTATGGCAAGGGTCGAGAGCTGAGGTACAACCCTAGAGAGCTTTCCCAAGGCAGCTGTATCTGCCTTGTGATAACCCAGGATAGGTGGAACCATGAACTCCTCAAGTGCATACTCTGAATTCAAAAGGATGCGCAGAAGACTTTGTAAGGGGTACTGACCTCTTCCTATGGCCTTCTCGTGTATCAACGCCTCATCCTTATCCACCTCCTGCTCCTCTTCTGCATCCGCCATGTCAGCATCCCCATCACTCTCCGCCCCATCACCCTCCGCTGACACCCACGCGCCAAACTTGCCAGCGCCTGGGGCCTCCTGCTTTGGCTCCGCAGCCGGCTGAGCTGGCGCCTCGTCAGCATCGTCCACGCCCATGTAGGATGACTCGGCCTTTGGCTGTGCCGAGCCGTCCTCTTCGCTCAGACCGACACCCTTGACATACTCTGCCATCTCTGTCAGCACCTCACCTGCGAGAGACAGTGCCCGTTTCTGAGTCCTTCTGTGGCCGCGAGGACAGTTTCATACTGAACAAGACCCTGGCTGGCAACCCTACCTCATATGATGCAGAAGATGTCCAGCTGACAATGACACATCAGCCCAGAGCGGAGCAAGACTTGGGCCCACTTCAGCTTTTGTGCAAATGTGTTCTCTCCATCAGATAAGATGCAAGGTTACTCACCGCCATGCGATTCCCTGATGTGCGCTGCTTCCCGTCGCCTGGCTGCTACCTCAGCAATACTTTCCAGCGAGGGCTTCTCATCATCGTCCTCTGGCTTCTGCACTTTGGACAAGGCCGCTCGTCTGGCGCGCGCAAGCGTAGCCTGCATAGGATGGCACATACATTACAGGGGTATACTCCACGCTACCTTGCACACTTACGCTATGAAGCGGGAGACCGCCAAGGCTTCCCAGCATGCATTGACCCAGCAGAAGTGCACTGTCTCAAGTCGGCAGCAAGAAAAGTGATGTCAAACAGGACCCCAACCTGCAGCTCGTCCTCATCCTCTGCATCAGCCTGCTCCTGCTCTTGCTCCTGCTTCATCGCCAGTGAGGCGTAGTTGGCCTTCTGGAGTGCGTTCTCATACCTGCAGCACCAGAGACCGCTCTCAGCATTGGAGTGCAGCACAAGGCAAGGCTCAGATTGGATGTGTTGCAATCCTGGCTGATCACAAGGACTTCCAGCTGAGGCAGTCTGACATCAGTGGTCCACAGGATGGGCACCTCCGGGACTCTTGCCAGCATCGAGGTGCTGACAAGCCGAATGGCCTTCATTGAAGGCCCACTATTGATCAGTAGACTGCTTCCGCATTTCTGGGGTCTCATCGATGTGCTAATGTCGCAAGGAAGCAGCAGTGCAGCAACTTTCCCCAGCTACATTAGCAAACCCATGAGACCATGGGCAGGTAAACCCCTCAGGCATGAAGGATCTAATTGAGGTGCTGAGAAGGCCTAGGAGAAGGAGAGGTCGGTCACCTTGCTTGCTTGGCTGCTGCATCCTGCTCGCGCTTGGCCTGCTGCGCTTCGGCAATGGCGCCCCTCTGCGCCCTGGAGCCATGGTCTGCAGACACCCCAGCTGCCGCGGAGGCTGCCTCCGCCTCCAGGAAGCTGAGGTCCACCGGCTCCTCTTCTTCCCTCTTGCGCAGCGCCTTCTTCTTCTGCAAGACATGTTCGTGTCTCACACCTTTAACACTCATTGCTCTCAAAAGTCCTCTCTGTCATTCCCTAACCACATGGATACAGCAGCGCGGCGCAGCCACTCCAAGCACAAGGTGAGGAAGTCCATCCATCCCGGGCAAATGTTCTTCACAGCAGGCCATGCTCGCTTTTCTATGTAGCTGCCGAAGGGTGATGCAGGAGTGGATGGCTACCTTCTTCTTCTTGGGCTTGAACATGGCGGCCATCTCGTCCTGGGTGTAATACTCTGACTTGCCCTCGTAGCTGGGCTGCGCGCCAGCATTGGCGGCGCTCTCAGCTGCACCGACACAGAAGCTTCAGTGCTTTGACATACTGGTCTTTGACATCTTTCTGTTGGTACCCTGTTGCTTGTGGTAGACATGAGTATAGCTATCCTACATGCCAATCCAGGCTGCCAGACTGCACCCCTGGGAAATTTTACTTGGCAATTATGGCAGTCCACTGCCTTCTTCATGTCAGACATGCTCATCTTACAGATGCTGTCACGAGGAGCAGAGCAAAGATGACAGCAGGAGATGACAGACCTGCTGCCAGCTTGGCCCGAATCTCAGCCTGCTGCTTGGCCTTGTCGCTGTTGAAGGCCCCGCTCTCGTCAATCTCCATGCCGGTGTCCTCCTCCTCGTCGTACTTGTCCAGCATCGTGCGCGCCTTGCCGTCCTCGCCAAACAGCGGCTTGATGTGCTCTTCCTTGGAAGCCGCCCGCTTGGCCTTGTCGCGCTTCTTCTGCTCGATCTGCAGGCGCCAAACAATGTTGTCAGGGCACAGGACAGTAGCTTTAAGGCAGTACACATGAGCCATCAGGGTGCCCTGCACTACTTTCACATTACCTGCTCCCATGCCTTCAGGGCAGTACGAGGCGTGATGTATCCGGCTGGGCTCTGATGAGGAGCGATGTAGCACAGCATACAAGAGTGCTCCACACGCCACACGCCACATGCAACAAATGCTGCTATCCAGTTATATGTGCGGGACATGCATGCCTTTGATTCCAGCACTCCTATGCCAAAGTCCCTAGTGAGACACTTTTAAACATCTCCCTGCTCACATGTTGTCGCAGCGCCTCGTTCCTGCACAGGCATGGGCATGAAACATTGTCTTGAAGACGGCCACCACAGGAGCTTACCACTAGGGCATTCTCTAGCTCGTCCTTGTCCTCATCCACCTCACCGTGCTCATCCAGAATGTTGCGGTCCGCCAGCGTCAGGATCATGGTCTCTCCCTCGCCCAGCTCATCAGCGTCATGGCGCACGCGCATGCCTGCCAACTCCTTCGCATTGTTCAGCTTCTCCTCGTTGTCCTCGTCAGAGTCCAGCAGCTCATCATCCTGCAGAGGACACGCACATCAGTGAATAAACTCAATGCACTGAGATTCTCCACAGCAGAGGCACAAGGCAGTCGGCCGCACATGTTTTTGGAGCGCGCAGGCAACCTCAAAGCAAGAACCTTTTCTTACTGATTCAAGAACAGCTGCCAAGCAGTCTGCTTCTCCTTGGTGCATGGAGTCAACTGCCAAGACACAGGCTGAGTGACTGCAGCGCACCTGCTCCTCCAGGGCTTGGGCTGCTTTGAGGGCCTTGGCCCGGGCCTCTGCCTTGGCCTTCTCCTCCAGCGCTCGGCTCTTGTTGATCCAGGCAGACACATCATCCACATCATCTGCGGCCTCTCCCAGTGTCTTAACCTTGCGCAGCTTCTCCTCTTCGAGACGCCTTTCCTTTTGCCTGGGACAGCAATGAGGTGTTAGACCACCACTCTTGCACAGCCGCATTATTTCAGGTCTATTCTGTTAGTGCAAGCACAGCAGACCAGGTACTGGTTTCCAGACTGAGAATGCAGCTTCAATTTGATGCAGGCAATTTGCATTGACAGTGAGCCTAAATCACTGCTGGAAGATTGAGGGACGGGACGCACGCTTTGACGCGCTCTGCCAGCGCAGCTGCTTTGGCGGCCTTGTCCTCTTCGGCCTTCTGCGCCTCGCGCTCCTGCTGCGCCTTGCGCTGCTTGTCGCTCTCATTATCGGCTGACAGCGGCTTTAGGCCCAGGGAGATGCGCAGCCTGCAGCATCACATGCATCTCATGCTCCAGGCATCAGCACACAGAACATAAGAGAGTGCATGCATAAAATTCCTGCTGTGTGGCGACAGCGACCAGAGGAGACGTGCAGCCCGCATTGTGTTGTCGTGTATCTACTACTTGAAGTGCCAGCAGAGACAAGCAACAGGCCCTACATGAGAGCAATGCCTGATGATTAGACATGCATGATCAGGCTTTTGCTATCATGCTACCACTGACGCCCAGCATCTGTTGGCACAACAAGTACCCTTGGGATTGTTGTATTTGCACATGACCAGACCCTCATGAGCAACATTCTGAATACGCGAAGGCTACTGTCTAAGGAAAAGCCCTCGAACCACAGTGATGGTTCGCTGCATGATACAACAGAGGCTGTGCTGAATACTGAGAGGAGAGAAGCCTTACTTGTTGGTCTCATCAATGCTCATGGACACTTCCCCGCCGGACTCCTGCACCACCGGAGGCTCAGCCTCCCTGGCTGAGCTGCTCATGGGCGGCGAGGCCTGCCGGACTGGAGCCTTCTGCTGCTCCTCGGGCTGTTCTGCAGCTGGTGCTGGCGTTCTGGCTGACTCCCTGGGCTTGCTGGTGGCTCTTTCCTTCTCCACGTCCCTCGACCTATCTCTCCGCCTGTCCCTGTCCCTGGCCCGCTCCCTGTCCCTGTCTCTATGCCTGTCGCGGCTCCTTTCCCTTCTTCTATCCCTATCAGCATCCCGGTCCCTGTCTCGCCTGCTGGGATCACCTCTGCTTGACCTGTGAGAGCGTCGCTCATCATCTTCCCTCCGCCGGGGACTGTCCTTCAATAGGTCTGCCTTTCCGGTGGTGTTCACTGCGGGCTGCCCAGGCTCTGCTGCATCAATGGGTGAGCTCTTGGCTGCACCATTAGCACGCCCACTGGGCGACTCACTCCGGTCTTGGCGGCCTCTGCCCTCGTCATCAGCATGCCTGTCCTTTTCCCTGTGCCTGCTTTTTTCTCTGTCTTTGTCTCTGACTCTGTCCTTCTCCTTGTGCTTGTGCTTCTTTTCCTTCTTTTCTTGCCTCACGTCAGAGTCATCCTCATGCCTCCCCATTTCCTGCACTTAGTGCTGAAATACCACAGGAGAGGACAAAGGCAGATACGTAAGAGTGAGGCCCACGGACAAATGCAATAGACCTTGCAGGGACGTCTTCGTCCTCAATGGAAGCTGGTCTTGGTAGGCAACCATCACATAAGTGCATGGAGCAGCTCGGTCCCAACTTTTGCTTTCTGTCATGTGTATACTACTGCAGCGTAGCTCCAGATCACAGACATCTTACTACTGCCTGTCTACTTTTCTGTGGAAGCTGCGATACGCCTGCTAATTGCCAACCGATCAACACAGAAGGCTAGTGACGGCAGTAACCTTGGTAGCCACTTGGCCATAACAAACGCATCAGGAGGCTTCCTCAGGCTTAGAGCTTGCAGTCTGCTGAGCGCCTTCGGGCGTAGGCCAGGGAGCTATGGCCCCGAAAGCAAAGAAGAAGGACAAAGAGGACAATGAAGTACTGACTAGGATTGCCATCGTCAGCTCGGACAGGTGCTCATTCGCCTTTGACATCTTGAATTGCTAGCAGAAGGACACTCCGCTGTTAGTGAATGAGCTGAGGAGGGCTGCAAGGGAGAGGAATGCCACTGTTCTGTGACGCACCGCCCTGATTCCAGGGGACACCACTGCTGCGTGATCTAAGTGTGAATGGGTGTGTGAGCGTATGCAGATGCAAGCCAAAGAAGTGCCGACAGGAGTGCAAGAAGAGCTGTCCAGTGGTGAAGATAGGTGCGGCCAAGCTGAAGTACATGCCGTCCCTGCAGTGGCTGAAGCTGCACTTAATGGTAAGAAAGTGGTGGCTGAAGGTGCTTCCAATGCTGAGGTTCCACATCTGTGTGCAGGCAAGCTATGTATAGAGGTGTCTCCGAACTCCAAGATGGCTTGGATCTCAGAGGAGCTTTGCATTGGATGTGGAATCTGTGTGAAGGTGAGCATATCTGTCGCCTAAGCCCCTCTACCTTGTCACCCACAAAGTATTCAAGGCCCTTATTCAGGGCATGGAAAAGCTCAGTGCGCATGCTAGGAGTCCGCACATGCAAGTGGCAGCTGTACATTTTTGGCAGTAGACGCCCATTTCTATCTCATGAGGTCTATAGCGGAGCCCGCATACAACATGCCATGCCTACCAAGACATTGAGTGGCGGCTGTCGAATGCAGAAATGCCCCTTTGATGCCATCATGATCATTAATCTGCCAAAGAACCTGGAGCGAGAGACCACGCACAGATATGGGCCAAACTCCTTCAAGCTTCACAGGTGCTCTTCCTGTCTCTCTGATGTTCTAAATCTGGCACTATGCATGCAGCTACAAGCGATTGCCACAGAATGTGAAGGGAATGTTCCTGTGCTATGATGCATTGCTCCTCACAGGTGTGCATGTCATATACCAGAGCTGACTGGTGTGCGCCACATGCAGATTACCTGTGCCCCGGCCTGGGCAGGTGCTGGGCTTGGTGGGCACAAATGGTATCGGCAAGTCAACTGCGCTCAAAGTGCTTGCGGGAAAGCTCAAGCCCAATCTCGGAAGATTTGACGTGAGCCTTCATGCCTGCCCAGAAGATCACTGTTGCCTCTTGTGCATCTGTCCACAAAGCAAGTGATGATGCCGTTGCAATTAGTTAGCTCAGCCCAAGCGTTGGGTCGCCTTACGGGGTTCACAAGCTGCTTGTGCCTCACCCTGTTGTACAATCAGGCCTGGGCTGGGACAGGCTGCCATGTGTCTAACAATCTCCGGCGAGCCGCTGATTGATAGAGTTCTCTGGGCTCTGCATTGCTGTCAGGTTGCAAGAGAGTGAGCACCGCTGACTAAGGATCTTGCTGGCTGTGCAGTCACCTCCAGACTGGCAGGAGATCCTGCAGAACTTCAGGGGCAGCGAGCTGCAGAACTACTTCACGCGCATCCTGGAGGACGACCTCATAGCCACCGTGAAGCCGCAGTATGTGGACAACATCCCCAAAGCTATCAAGTGAGCAAGAAATCACCTCCCTTTGTTCCCATCATGGCACGCAACTGCATTCAACGGCGGACCAACCCATCTATTAAGCATCCTCGCATAGCCAGCACAGCATTTACCGCGCTGTCAGGGGTGTTGCCTATGCACAAGAATTCCTAGTAGGGGCTACATGAACTTGTGTCATTCCCTGGAGATATCATGTCTGTGCTCCTGCAGGGGGAATGTAGGCGACATCCTGGACCAGAAGGACCAGAGAGGGGTGAAGGCGGCTCTGCTGAGGGATCTGGACCTGGAACAAGTACTGGACAGGGATGTGGAGCACCTGTCCGGAGGCGAGCTTCAGCGCTTTGCCATTGCAGTCGTGGCGGCGCAGCTGGCGGATGTGTACATGATTGATGAGCCCTCCTCGTACCTGGATGTGCGGCAAAGGCTCAAAGCAGCTCAGGTGATTGCCCTTCCCCTGCACTTGCTGTGTCATTTGTGAAGACCTGCAGGTATACCCTTGACTTCCTGCATGTTTTGAGAGCTCTAAAGCAACTTGAGAGCTCATGAGCCTGTTACTATTGTCTTGGTGCTTGGGCACGTGCGAGTAAGTGTGCATGATACTGGGGAGTCATGCTACTTAAAATCATCTTGCTCATAGCCACAAAAATTGTTCCTCCTAGCTAAGAGGGCTTGTGCGCCTGAGATAATATGGAGTGCCATTCTGCACAAGCAACAACCACCCTGCCATGCATTCTGAAATTGCCCTTGATATGCATGCAGGTCATCAGGGATCTGTTGACGCCCAAGACATATGTCATTGTGGTGGAGCACGATCTGGCTGTGCTGGACTACCTGTCCGACTTCATCTGCTGTCTGTATGGCAAACCAGGTGTGACCCTCACGTACCTGCTTTGTGTGAGTGCACGACATAGAAGGCGGCATATGCTTGTGGTGGTACATTCCGGAACTGCAGCTCCTTCTCTGGAGCACTGTGTGCCTTTCAGTAGCCTGGGAGCTGTGCCCTGACAACATGCTGGGCGAGTGATTGCACGATGCCTCTTCTAGGACCATTCAGAACTGCTAGTTGCACCTCACCAAAGTGGCCATACGTGGAGGGTCAGGGCAGGGCCAGTTCAGGCCAGGGCAAGGCCCTCCTGTGACACACTGGTGGCATAGCACCCTCTGGAGGAGAATACACTGAGTTGATAGTCTTCATGTGCCTTGCAGGTGCCTATGGCGTCGTCACTATGCCCTTCAGTGTGAGGGAAGGCATCAACATCTTCCTCAGCGGCTTTGTGCCCACAGAGAACTTGAGGTTCCGGGAAGAGGCCCTCACCTTCAAGGTACTGCCAGACCTCTTTGCCCCTCAGATCTGGAAGTGGAGGCTCTCATGGGAGAAGTCTTTACAGTTTGTATCTTATGAAGCCTCTCCATGTCAGGCATGTCGGCTTTTCAGGTCGTTAGACTTTCAGCAGAGCTAGCTGATGCCACAGCTTGGGTTGCGCCTCAAGATTGAATCAGCTGGCTCCGAGCACATCTTTGAATATTCTGGGCATGCGCTCACAGGTGGCTGAGGCTGCAACTGAGGCGGATGGCGACCAGAAGAAGTTCTCCAACTACACCTACCCGGCCATGACCAAGACGCAGGGCAGCTTCAGGCTGCAGGTGGAGGCCGGCGAGTTCACAGACAGTGAGATCATTGTCATGCTGGGCGAGAATGGCACAGGTACAGTGCCCTGTTCCTGCCACATGTGCATACTTGACAGCTGGTCATGCCGCTGCGGCCACTTCTTGGACATGCGCAGATCTTGTCTGGCCTGATGCACATGCAAACAAGTTGCGGGCCCCTTTCTGCATGTTGGCCAATATGTCCTGCACTGTCAAGGCTTCATGTGGATTTAGTACTGCAAGTGTGCACTGAACACAGATTGTGTTCTCTGGGGCGCCAGCTGGGTTGGTATGGCAGACATCTGAGTCTTGTACTGTGTAGTTGTCTGAGCTTGTTCCTGCTGTGCAGGAAAGACAACCTTCATTAGGATGCTGCATGGCTCCGTGAAGGCTGATGACGAGGAAGCAGAGATTCCAGGCTTCAATGTGTCCTACAAACCCCAGAAGATCTCTCCCAAATTCCCTGGATCTGTGAGTCTCCCACTCCCTCTACTCCAGGCAATGCAAAAGTCAAGTCTGTACTACAGGCTGAGTAGAAGCTTGAGCTCTAACAGTTCACCAAACACATCTGAACCTGAGTATGCTCACAGCTGCTGCTTGTCACGCAGGTGCGGGAGCTGCTGCACAAGCGCATCAGGGACACCTTCCTGCTCCCCCAATTCAACACAGATGTCATGAAGCCCCTCAACATTGAGGCCCTTCTTGACCAGGAGGTACTGCACCGCTCTTCTGCCATTTGCTCTTTTGCATACACCTGCTTCCACTGTACAGCACATATGGAACCCAGTGCTTATGAAGATAACATCAGACTACAGAGCAAGCCTGCAAGCGGCAAAGCTTTGGCCCACAAGGACTTGGCCCATGTCACAATGCCGGCTTGTGGTGGTGCCATAGATGCAGTGTCAGGTGTGTCTGGCGCCCTGTCATGAAATTCTTTCATGGGGTGTTCACATTGTCATGCTTGTGTGGCAGGTGAAGAACCTCAGTGGAGGTGAGCTGCAGAGGGTGGCCATCACCCTGGCTCTAGGCACGCCCGCAGACATCTACCTGATTGATGAGCCCTCAGCATACCTTGACTCTGAGCAGCGTATCATTGCTGCCAAGGTGTGCCCTGATGACCATCTCAGAGCTACATACAAGGTTCCATCTTTACATTCAGGGGCCTGCAGTGTGAAGCTTGTCCGTGTAGAAGACCACTTCAGAGTGCCATTTCGATGCTGCAAGAGACACTAAGTGATGCGGATGGCATTGGCTTCATGCACATGTGGCGCCTCAGCAATCTCTCTCCACAAAGCTTTGGTGATTGTAAGGTTTGCATTAGGTTTGCTTTAGGTTTGAGGCAGTATGGTGCCTGTCAGGGCGAATTTTATGACCATCTATGTGGGATGCAGGTCATCAAGCGCTTTATCATGCATGCCAAGAAGACGGCCTTCATTGTGGAGCACGACTTCATCATGGCTGCCTACCTTGCCGACAGGGTTATCGTCTACGAGGGCATCCCCTCCAAGGACGCTGTCGCCCGCACACCCACGACCCTCATGACAGGTGTGGACTTCCTGACGGCCTCTGAGTTATCTAAGGACCAGAATATTTTTTTAGGTGTTGATCTGAGGCACAAGCATCTTCAATGTCACCCGGAAATTGTGTGACATTCGCTTGGCCTACTCAGCTTTCCGGTGCCATGGCTGGATTCTTTGCGCTTTGGACCAATATAAGCACTTTTCCATTTGTGTGCATGTTAAGCTCCCGCCATTCGTTCCCTGTTGCCTGTGCTTTTGGTGCTGTCAACTGTGTCGTACCTCCAGTGTGATTTCTGAAATGTTTGATATGAGGCGTTCCAGTTATTGACGAGTAAATGATTATGCCCTTTGCATGCAGATTGTCTTGTATCCTTGTTCTGCACTCACCGCAGCGCACTGCCCTGCAGGGATGAACCTATTTCTGAAGAACCTGGACATCACCTTCCGGCGGGACCCCACCAACTACCGCCCGCGCATCAACAAGATGAACTCCGTCAAGGACCAGGAGCAGAAGTCTGCTGGATCCTACTACTACCTGGATGACTAAGCAGCTGCATTGCTGCTGAGGAGCCGAAGACCACTGCATGTAGCCAGTACCCGGATCTTTCAGCACCGTGAGCGTTTATCAGCTAAAGGCAGTCCAGACGGCATAGCTGTGAGGGACAAGGGTTAGCAATGCCCAAAGACACAAGAATTGAGTAGCACGGGTGCGGCTGGCTGCTGAGCCAGTGCGGCTATGAGGACATATATGACTGGCACTGCAATTGCATGCAAACCTTTAGGGATCACACTCATTGGTCGCTTGAGAAGGGTGAAAGTCTGGGTCCCTGCGCCACCTATATGAATTTTACCAGGCCCACATTAGGGGACTGGGAAGTAAGAGTTATCCTGTCCAGCGCTAGCCCTGCAAGTCTTACTCAAACGGCATCGTGGACATCCCCATTTTTAGGACCTAGCTGGTAGAAGGGTTCTGCGTGTGTGCACAGCCTGCAAGCCAGCCTCAAGCTCTGGCTCATGAGGTCCCCGCTGTGCATGATAGACCATGAGAACATAGAGGTTTGAGAGAGAGCTGGAGGAGAGTGTCATTAGCGGCCGACTGCTGCAGGAGCATCATGATGTGATATAGCTGATGGGTGCACCAACAGAGTACTTTTTAATAGAAGATCTGGGTAAACTCGGGGTCTGTTCTGCAGCACAGGTATGCTGAGACTGAGAGCCTTATAGTGGGTCTAAAGCCCACATAGAAAGGCAGGATGCTGTGGTACAGATGGCTTGTGCATGAAAACAGCCACAAGAATACTGTAGGATGCAAATGTGTCAGTGCCCATGTCGGACATTCAGCTTGCTGATTGTTGTTCAGCAGCTTTTAGTTGCACATGAACACACATTTCCAAAGTCACCACTGACAACGCAAAGAAGAACATCACACAAAGGAACATATTGTGAAATGTTGTACACAAGAATATCAATCAATCCAGGTCCCCTACATCTGCCTGGCCATCTGCCTAAAGACACCCCTATTTTAATCGATCAAAAAAGGCTACAACATGTTCATTGGCGCCATGGCCACAGCAATATCTCATTTGTTTGTTGACACAGAAGCAGCATGCATCTGGTAGCAGAGGTGCACTCAGTAGAGCGCTGGCACACTGAACAAGTACGACTGTGCAATTGCTCAGTCATACTGCAAGGCTAAGGCAGCTCCTCTGTCTATGCCGAACGGCAGAATGGGAATTTCCATTTGCCGCCACCGCAATAGCGTGTGGGCGCAGAGATAAATTTGGAAGCGGACGGTTGCTGCATGCCAGAGCCTACAACAACTGCCTTCGTCAGGCACCTGCACACAAAGGCCAGAATTTACGACCGGCTTCAGATACCCTCCCAGCAAGGTTAAAAAGATGAGCACCACAGCAATCAAGTCCTACATCAAATCAGCATAGAAGTGGTGGTCGACCGCTGGAAGGCACCCTTTACCAATGACCACATTGGAAGCCTACACTCCAGATTACTGGCACATGCAGAGACTACAGCAGGAGGCTCTTCAAACCAAACCAGGGGGGCGAAAAGCTCACTTGCTCTCATATTGAAGTTAGTGTATGTCCTGGAGGCAGCTTAGAAGCCACCATGGCCCTCGTGCCTGCACAAAAGGAAAGGCAACTTTGGTATATCATGTTTGCTATGCAGACCACAGTCCAGAGCCTGTGAGGAAGCTTCAAGTGCACTGTGCAATTTAAGAGTTGGAACAATAGCACAACACAGGCCCTGCTTGCCCCGAGGGCAAGCCTGTTTGCCACAAGAACGATGACGCTGCACGGGGCTACAGACAGGTGACTTGACTTACCAGCCTCCGTCGCCATACCAACGACCACCCCTGTCCCACCTACCTGCAAGTGGCACAATTCCATCTGAGCAGGGCAGCCCAGAGTGTGAAAAGTTGAAGGGACTGACCGCGGCTTACAAGGGACGCAGTGAACAGTTGTGCAGGCGGGGAACAACTCAAAAGCACATCATCATGTGTCTGATCCAGATTGCAATGAGTAACACAGACTCAGGCAGCACAGGTGGTAAGCAAGAGCACTCACGTCCGTGGCAGTAGAAGTCTCCGCGACCCCAATCCCAGAAACGGAACTCTGCGCAGATACACAGTGTCTTTGCACAACCATTTCTCGCGTCTTTAAACAGTCGTTGCTCGCTGGCGTAGTCTACATTTGATAGTCGTGGGAACCAAGAAGCTAGGCAAAGCATATATTCGGCGTGCTTACATAATCACTGGGCAGCAAGCACTATTATGTATACCAAATCTAGCCCACACGCCATATCGATAACCTATCATGTTCACCGTACTTCATGTTGCATGCACGCTGAGTGCGGCTTGGAAGCTTCTAGACGGTGACAAGAGAGGTCGATCGGATCACTATGCCCAACCCAGTCAGACGTTTGTCCAGGTGCAAGGGCTGCGCAGTATGGACGTGCTATCAAAGAAAATTGGACATGAGTATGAGAACTTACGGTTGTAGCAGTCATCATAGTAGTCGAGGAGCTCACGAGCCTCAGCACTCAGCGCCATCGCGATGATGGCCACCAGCAGCAGCACAGCGATCTTTATGAAGGCGATCATCTTGTCGTCAGCTAAACTTCTACAGAAGCAAATTCTGATCAGCGCAGCCGATTATGCGGAAGTGTAGGCCCTGCGCGATTTCCTTCTGGGCTTCCTTTTGGCCATGACTAGAATAGCACGAAAGTGACACCTGGCATCGACGTGGCGTCATGCAAGCTAATTCCTTAACCTTCCGGCACAGTATGTTACCGAGGCTCACCATGCCTGGGGAGACAGCATCTGCAGTAGTACCTTACGCTATATTTCCCATCTGAGCGACAGTCAGCAAGCATTTACTTGAAGGCGCTCCGAGGCCTAGCTGGCAGTGAATGTGCCAGACTCGGGGCAGACCTGAAGATGTCCCAGCATGGATGATGAAATTGTCCACAAGGCTGCGAAAGCCGGCGGTAGATGACTGTTATTTAGGCTTTGCAAGCTCGATACGCATGAGAGCTCTACATACGTACAAAAGATCACCTGACTCTCCTTGATGCCTCTCATGCCGTCGTGCAAGGCTCTTCGAGTCCCGGACAGTAAATATCTCAGCTGCCAGAGCAGCAATCATGCGCTGCCTTTACAGCAATGTCTGCCATGACGAGTTCCGCAATCAGCTACACCGCATGCCGATCGGCTGATTCTCCTACGCGTAGCCACGTAACACGAGACGCAGGCACGTCTGACGGGCTCAAGGCTTTCCCAAGGACCTGCTATATCCTGCTAGCAGATCCCCGAGTGCTCCATCGGCATCACTGACTGTCCTTCTCTGATCAAGCTGTCTTCTCCGGATTTCGTATAAACCCGTCTCTCATGGCGTCCCTTTTCCTTTTGATCCATCAAAGTACCTCTTCTACTTCGACAGAGATAGGCTCAACAGGCTGTCTGGCATTGACTTGTTTGGCAATCACAGTGCTTGACATATCAGAAGATCTCACAGACATCAGAGATGGGGCAGATGTCAGGGCAGGTGCTCCAGTCCCCACAACACACCTCTGCATTCACCAAGCAGATGCCCGGAAGAGTCAGGAGACGACACGCTGCATCACTTCCGCAAGCAACATCTCGTTTCACGTATGAGGAGCCGCTTGTTCCCACTCCAGGTAGATGCAGATCGTACTGCCAACGTCCTTTGAGGGCCACTACATGCTTTCTTCTGAGCAGCAAAGAAGATTTCTAGGGTGTTCAATGTTGTGGATCGATGAGTCAGCTCTGCTTGATGTGGTGCACACCCTCATCTGCTGACATTCCATTGCAGCCTTGGGGAACCGCATTGAGAAGTGGCTCAAGACCCCTGGTGACATCCTCACATTCGGTCCCCGCGCCACCATTGGAGCCTTGGTGGCGCTGCCACAGAGAGCACAGGCCTTGTAAGTATCTGGTGATCTGATTATCTTCCCATGCTCAGTTGCTGTGCAATCGGTGCTGTCTGGCAATCTCAGGCCAGGGCTGAGACAAAATTATGTGAGACAAAACTATGGCACGCGCTCCTTCCCGTTTATAGGCATGCCGCTCATGGCATGTAGGAAGTGATGCCGAATCGGATTGCAGAGTGGTCTATCACTGTGCAGGCAGGAAGCATTGGACAATATCAACATGCTCCTGCAAGACCCACGACCTCTGGAAGACAAGAGGGACGAGCTGGCAAAGGTGAGGACCATACACTTACCATCCCTAGAGAATACACCAGCAAAGCATGCATTGCAACATTACTCAAGCTATGGGCTCTACCTTCCCAGCTGATAAGGTCTAGAGACCTGCAAGTATAAGCTTCTCTGCCAGGGTTACTTTGCAGGCCTTTACAAAGAGCAGACAGGTCTCTTGAAAGAGCTTAGCGCACGATATCAAAAGCGAGGGCAGAGGATACAGGGTGATTGCGGGCCTTTGCTCTTGAGGCTCAGGCTGTGAGAAATGCGCTGGCCTACTAACTGGGGGTCTGCTTCTGCACTGGCAGGAGGTGGAAGCCATGCTGGTGGCCTTTGTGGAGAAGGGTGCAGGGGTGGAAGCAGACATTCTGGCGAGCGTGGTGTCCCTGCTGCCGCCAGAGGTCAAGGAGCAGCTGCCTGAGGAGGTGAGCAGCTTCTTAGGCCCATTTCTAAAACTTGATGCTGGAGGTTAATAGGGATACAACTCTGTATCTAGCATAGCAGTGGCTTGTTCGTACTCTGTGATGTGTGAAGCAGGGATCTGTCCCTGGATGCTCTGCTTCAGTGGAGCAGAGGCCTTACAACATGCCGCCGCAACCCTGTGGCTATGAAGTCTGATGAGAGTTCACAGTTATGCTGGATGAAAGTTTGTGTTGTGTCGTTGCAAGCTGATCTGCACTTTGTGATCTTCTTGACTTAGGAGATTGACACGGACGTGATGGGAGGGACCCATTGCTGTACCGCTCATCTTAACAGCTGGCGTCTATACCCTGTGAAGGGGTCTGAGTCAGGCAGCTGATATATGTTTGCCCATGCAGCTCAAGATGGCAGTGGGCAGAGCGGGCATGCCAGCTGCCTCAGCGCCCACGCCCACATCGGTACCATTCGCAGACAATGCCGCAGTCCCCACAGTCACCCTGGAGACCAACAAAATCGGTAAGCACGTCAGTGTGGAGTATTCTTCTTGCGACACATGAGCACTCAGTGCCATGCAGCAGTGAGAGGGACATACTTGCGGACCTCTCACATGATTTGGCAAAATAAGATGCACAGGGCAATGCCCTACCTGCAAGCCTACTTGCCTGCGGCGATATGTGTGAGCTTGGCTAGCTGACCAAAACGCTTCATTTGCTCGGTAAGGCTCATAAGTTGTGTGCAGTTGATAAGGCGACAGGCATGCCCAGGGCAGTTAATTGAGCCTTCATGCTACTAGCCTTCCTATCAAGCCTGCTATGCTGTACATTGCAGCGGCAGAGATGGCAGATCTACGTGAAGCGGTGAAGGAGTTGCGGGGTGCCCTCGATGCGCTGGCGGCCAACGCTGACCTGGCGCAAGACAAGATCCTGAAGACCAACCTGCGAGACGCCCGAGCCAGCGCAGCTCTCAGAGTGCAGCAGCTCTCCACATCCACAACGTCCTCACTGGTATGCAGCTGTGCAACTCACCCTCTGCATTCATCCCATAACTCTCTGTGTGTCTCTGTTCGCGCCTTTGTCACCACTGCATCAGCTTTGAGGTTGGGGAGCTTGCCTATCTATCTGAGTGCATTCTGACACAAGGTCACCCAGCGCGCCTCTACCTGACCATGTCTCTGAAAAGCTGATGCGCGTGAGCCCTCTGCAGGACACATCAATCCAGGCAGCCATCACTGAGGCAAACGCGCTTCTGACTGAGGTTGAGGGAATAAGGCTATAGCTGCAGGTGGCTTCTTCCTAGGGGTGAAATTCCTCGTATCCTGCACAGCGGGATGATCTGTAGCACCGTCACGTGCTGACCGTATGCGCTGATGCAAGATGATGTGGCTCTAGACATAGTTTTGACAGCAAGTGACTTCTCTCAGGAATTCTCAAAGTGATGGCGTCTACGGTAGAGCAGATACAATGTACTATAGCCAGGCGCTACTATTGTTTGTAACCTCTTACATTCACCGCCGGTGGGTGGTGGCACCAGGCCAGAAAGCTGTTCTGCTCAATGCCTACTATTTACATGTCATACTGATGGCATTATAGGTCAGAGACACCATGCCATATTGCCTGACTTGAGGCTGTCAGCCTCTCACATACGTATACGGGTATACCCGTACTGAGTGCACCTCCTAGTCTTGTCTTGACCCCCTCCTCCATTATGACTTGTGAGAAGCAACACCATGAAGCGATGCATTCTTCATTGCGCCCTTTTTTTACGGCTGTTGCATGTCGACACTAAGTAGCTTATAAGCTTCAGATGTGGTTGAAGCACCATAATGACACACTCGACACACCGAACGAACTGAGGAAGCATGAAGCGAGCTCAACCTGTCAGCACCATTTGGTTCAAGCTTGCCAGCTTGTTGCGCAGTGTCTCTGGCTTCAGCGTACCATCAAACATGTACTAGAGTATTGGCATGCATACAAAAGCTGCATGTCTATGCTAATGGACCATTTCACTGGGGGCTGTGCTGAAGCATGCTGGTGACTAAAGTCTGTGCTGTGTTGCAGGCCTGAGAGCACTTCTGCTTGGCGTCTAGGGATGAGGAGCGGCTCACCATGATATGGGCAGAAAACACCAGCTGGATGCACAACAGGCTGGAAATGCTGGGGTGAAGTAGGGACAGCCAGCCAATTTGATAGCTGCCAGTGATCAGGCCACAGCAGAGCTGGATGATGATCAGGATTGCTTCCAGGAGGCATACGCAAAGGTGAAACCTTCGATCAATCCCAGGGCGATTGTGGCCTGCATAGGGAGAAACTCTGTGGGAGCGGGAGGAAACCTTCTATTCAGAGGCATGGCAACCGGCACACTATGTAAGTAACTGATGCTGCCAAATGACTCAATAGCAACACCTCTGTCATCAGGATTACCTGAAATGCAGGACAAATACAAGAGGCAGTCTTCTGTATGCAGCTTGACGTATAGAATTGTCCAACACAACGAAACACATACTGCGCAAGACGGCTTGCAAGGCTGCTGTGAGCTCTACGTTGTCATGGTGCTATGGCTTTGAAATGGGCGTCTTGGCCGCTTGATTGACACGCTCACAATTTGGAAAGACATGCAGCACTACTAGTAGAGCACTGCTGGCAGGCTCCTAGTGATTATGAAGGGAGCTTACCTGCCATGCCCAGGTATGACCCGAGCCAGCTCCACACTTCAGCAACCACCATCTCATCTGCCTCTTCCTCCGTGCTCTGGCTGGGTGGGTCCTGCAACAGCGGTATACTTGAGATGACCGTCGTAGGCTCTCTTGAAGCGCAATAGTCTAAAAAGACCTGTGGTACCCATGTGCTGGTGAGGTGTGCAGGAGCCATCAACTAGATTGGGAAGTGAACATGTGACGGTCTCTGAATGGCGAAAGTTTGCAATCAAGAGGGCCAAATGGAGCTGAAAACCCGGGCAGGATCCATCCTTGCAACGTAATGGCAGAAGCAACGCTGAAGCATTGGAAGTCTCATGCCAGTTGGTCTGACTTCGACTGTAGATCACCTGGTGCTGCCTTTCAGTGGTGTCCTCCTTCTTGACCATGGACCAGGAGCTCTCCTCCTCACTCCAGTCGATGAGATCCCCTATTTTTGGGCCTGCACATGTGGCGCAAATTGTGAGTTGACCATGGTACTTGAGAATTATCTCGAGATCAAAGATAATGCAATAATAACCTATAGTTCAAATGTTGCGTCTAGGCATGACAGGACGAGTGCTCTCTCATAGTTTGTTGGCTGCTGGCGTCTGATGTATGTTGATAACACCTTGCAGACCTGAGACTCTTAACTAAACTACTATCATGTCTTTCTGTCCCTCTGCACCTCCATACATGCCCGTCTTTGTGGTTTGTTATAGCCCCTTGCAACAAATGTACAACTATCACACATGACAACTCTTAACATTGTGTTCAGTCTATGGTTCAGGTATTGCGAGAATTGTGGTCTGTAAAGGAGCTGCTGCGGCTCTTCTGCTTTCAGTGCAGGCATACCTCGTGCAGCTGTATTCCCACATGCCTGTGGGAACAGGATGTTGATCTGAGGGAATTTGTGGAGTACTGCCCAGCACTGTGTAAGCAACCTACAACAGACATCTGCTTAGCGGTCACTGGAATCAGAATAGACTGTGTGACATCACTGTAAGTGTTTTGTGCAGGCCTAAGTCTTTGCAGGACCAAATAGCTGCTGATAGCATTATCGAGAGGTGCAAAGACTCAGTAGCACCATTCATATGCAGGGGCAGAGCAGGGTCATGGGCTCTCGTTCAGCCAAGGAAAGCAAATAAGATCATTCTCATTTGCATATTGCGGACCGAGCTCACCATTGTGAAAGGTTTCCCTCCTTCATCCTCAAGACAGCGGTTATGATTACGAGCACGGGCAACAGACAAGTGCAGCTATTGCACGAGAAGCCCGTCTTTGTTTTTGCCACCCAGTCCGGAACTAGAATCGCTATCCACAGCTCAATAAGGTCTCTGTTGACAACAAGGAGCTCCCATGTTGCTCGTGCCTGCAACACAGGCAGCAACGTCTGTGTAGTTGCTGGCACCTTCGGAGAGCTTCTCTGGCCGTGCTTCGCACGTCAAATGCCGAGATGGGCACCAGCCCCCAGCATGAAGACCGTGAAAGAGACCACCCACCTGCTTGATGCTGTTGAGTAGTACTGCGTTGGTGGTGGTGCGGGGATCAGAGCACATTGCGGCCTTGTAGTATCCAGCCGTTCAGTCCAATGTTGCGCTCCTAGGCGGTCGTTATGGTGAAAAGCAGATGTTCGGGCCTGACGTGAATGTAGAATTTGGGCAAACAGGTATGGCCAGGGAGCCTATTGGGTTGCGAATCTGTATGTGGTGGGGTCAATGGTCTCCCGTTCCGGAATGAGCACGTGTGAAACCTAGGGTATCAAGACCTGCACTTGAGTCTCATGGAAGTGACGAGGGATATATGTGTGCGCCACTTGTGATGCAAAGCTGTGTCATACTCTCATGCTCGGACGATGCTGGACACTTGACGAGGTGGCTCAACTTGAGGCGTTTTTCCGAATTGTTGATGGTAGTACGTATAGTCTCTCTCGCCAGATGCACTCATACCTTTCCTCTTGGGCTGCTGGTATCAGTGAATGTGGGCTACACCGAGACCATACTGCACAGCATGATGCATGGCATGCCGAGCAGGCAAAGTAGCCAATTAGGTGCAGCTATCATCCGCCATGCCTGTCGACGATAAATCTCATTCATCGCGCTAGTAGATCTTACTCGGTGCATCTGTCTTCCTTTGCCGTCAGATGACGCTGGCTCTGGCACTCTGCCAGAGTTTTGCATGGGCCAGTGGTCCCCGTACTGCATGATCACCTCAAGCGGTAGAGCGTTCCTCAGCACATCCTACCCAAATTCAGGCTCTTCACTTTCTCGGCTTGCGGGCTAAGATAAAGTGTAGTATCTGTTCTTATCAGAGTAATATCTGATATCGGTGCACCGTGCCGATGGTATATTAGCCTCTGAGTTTTTGGCCGGAGGGTTGGCTGAGAGTGCAAGCACTCTCACCTTCCCACCCACGCCTGGCATTGCACAAAAGCCTGGCGGGGGACATGCGCCTGGCATTGCACTACAGCCTGGTGTGTGAACCGGTTCCAACACACAAAGACACATCTTGCACCATACTCATCTATATCAAACACTCTACACAGAGCAGATGGCTTGTCCCCCAATCTGTAAGCTAGCCTGACGCATGTCCATGCTCTTGGCCTACTTTTCTTGCATCCCTTGTATTTTTCCTCAAGCAGTGTTGTCCTGTGCGAATCCATAGAGTGATGAAGTGTCCGGGCATGCAATCAGTCCGCCCCATTTGGCGCTGCATCATGTTAGCTGCCGCCTTTTGGAGGCTCGAGTGGGTCGGGCTTGCAATGCAAAGTGGTTTTCAGTCTTTGCCAAAATCTCTCTGCCATGGGCAATCCGCCTCAAAGATACAACTTTGCATGCATACCGGATCGCTCATGAGCTATCATTTCGAGGCTGCATGCGAACGTGTTCTTGAGAATGGTGTATAACCATGAAGGAGCGTCGCGTAAAGGGTTGTGAGGTTGTAGGGACTGAGATCTGATTGATTGCAGTAGTTGGCACGTGCTATCATCCAATTATCATGTAGAATGGCTAAGAGGTGATCAAGCATCGGTATCTGCATCACTCAAGGTACCATATATTATAGCACAAGACGTTTCAGCAATTTGCCAAGGAAGGCCGCCGGCGAAGGCGATCTCACACCTACATACATAGCGACTGTTGATGGGATAGCTGCATGCAAATCCCCTGGCGTAAACATGTTCAATGTACACCATTTGTGTAAGGCCCCGCCTTGCTAGTTGAAAGACCAGCTTGTACCAGGTATCAGCTAGTTGAATGTGTAAATAAAGCTTTCAAAGCCTAGGACGGTCTTCATGCAATTTCTGTGTATGCATATTGCGGACCAAAGATGTCAACTTTAATGGTGGATCACAAGCCGCTACTGATCCAAGAACTCCTGCATGTCTAAAAGCATGTTTGTGTAGTCGACGTGCGACAGACTCTGCTCCTTGTTCTTTGAAAAGTCTATCAGGAATTGCCCCAGCTCTGCGTTTACTCCCCGCTCGTCCAAATAGGCCACAAAGGCTTGATGCATCTTGAGCTGCCTCCTATCAGGCTCTGAGAACACCTGCGCATATAAGTCCGCTTGAAGAAGCACCCAAAAACGCATACTAGGAAGCCACACAGCCTGTGGCCAAAAGCTTAAGCAACAAAATACTACCATTTACCAAGTATACGACCGGGCAGAGAGCTTATATACATCTTTTTCACTTGCAGTTCATTGAGCACCTTCGGAAATCAGGAGCTTGGTTGCAGCTTCACAACGCTGACACGCTACAGTAAGACCCTGTCAGGTGTCCTGCAACTCAGAAGCATGGTGCAACGATAGGAGGTGCGCCATGACAACTTACCAAGGCGTGATAGGTGCTACCCTCATTCTCGTCCTTTCCTTCCTCATTATTTTCGTTGTCTTCGAAAAGCTCGTCGTCGGCGTCGTCTTCATCCATCAGAACAATCTTCGAGATGCCGATGCTCTTGCCATCAGCCTCCGCCTCAAAGCTGCACACAAGCAGCATGTCATAGCTGACTAACTTGTTGAGCTCTTTTGCAATTGAAGCGTAGACAACCTAGAGAGTATTGAGTGTCACTAACACTTTTCGAGTGTGGTTCCCTAGGATCAGCACAGAGTCGGAGCGGGGCACAGACCACTCACATTAGATTGTCATCAGAGCTTTCCTTTGAAATCCAAACCTTGAATGCCAGGCTCTCCAGGTGAGGCTGCATGACATTGTGTTTGATCGCATCGTTATTAGCACCATCGTCTGTTTGCCACATAGCCGTGCAGAAATTGGAAGCACATTTGTATCTTATTGCACACGCTTGACCTCTCTATTGCAGGCAGCTTTGGAAGCGTATCATCTTTAAAAATGCCTGTTTTGGGGTTTGAGCTGAGCAAAGACAGTGGCGGCACTTGTGAGCACGAAACCGCACAAGACAAACAAGCTTGCAAACAGGAGGATGTGCAGGAGCCGAGGGCCTAACTTACGTGTTCACGTGTAGTGAAGACAACTCCCACTTCCTCCTCGCCAAAATCTTTGACAATTGCCAACTTACCAGGCCCAAAGTCTTTGCTTCTGTCTGTCCAACCAGCCGGTAGAGATTGAGGTCCTGCACAAAAGGTGCGGATCAGCGGTCACTCATC